>JANJYP010003480.1:0-15071 GCA_024605115.1 Rastrelliger brachysoma | reverse complement strand
TGCAAATAAGCAAATATACTGAACAAAGATGCAGCTGCATATACTGAAATTCATGAGAAGTCATGCAATACATATTTACAGCTTGTGGAGTTGCACTGTAAATTACACTTTTGGTGTTTGTAGCTAAAATGAAGAGTTTAGATGCTTCCTGGCGCTCTCCATGGTGCTGAACTGACAACAGCGGCTTCTCTACAACAAACTATTAAAGCAACTTTGACATAATCATGTTTTTTTATGAAAGGATATGGCCACTCAATGATTCGCCGTGCGTATTTCCTAATGATGTTATCCTCTGCGAATATGAAGAGCGACCTGTTGACGGTGAGGCAGTTCTGCCGGTGGGGGACGGGGTTGTACAGAGCCATGGTCCGGGCCCGCTGCGCCTTGGCTTGTTTCATGGAAGCTGTAAGTCCCGCCGCCGCCGCCGCGTCCTGCCCGTCCCCGCTGCGCTCCAAGTCTCCATCCCCGGAGTCCACCGTGCTGGGAGCGGACTCGTCTCCAAACCGAGCCATTCTACAAACAGATGAGGAGACCGCCGGCTTGAGAGTGTTTTACTACACACGACTTCTTGCAAAGGAGAATGCAAAGTGAAGCTAAGCGACAAAAATGATCCACCTTCAATCCACTGACAGCTTCTCGAGCGCCAAAATCCCCCCCTAAAAGTTGCAGGTTTCTATCACTCCATATCCAGAAGAAGGAGGGAAAAGGATTATATCATTCAGCTGGCTTATATTTTAGAGGAAAATATCATCATCCATTTACTTAATGACGACTCAGGTGAAGAGGCTGCAGAGAAAAAGACCCTCAGCATCTCTATTATCCCATCTGTTTAACAGCGCGTTACAATCAGCTCTGAACAACTTTTAATGTGAGCGCGTCTCTAAACTCAAAGCAGCGAAGGAGGAGAAAAGAAAGAAAAAAGAAACACAGATCCACCGAGTTTACCTTGCAGTTTCCAATTAACATCCAAGCTCGTTTTGATCTGACAAACCGGGAGCTGCGTGATCAAAAACAACTGTGCGCTCATCAGATGGAGAGATCCGAGGGAAGTCTTGGCAAACTTTACGCATCTCCTCGACCCGGTAAACTTGACAAAAAGGAAGCTCTCAATTGAAAAGGAAGCCCGTTTAAACCCGTGTCAACCAGCTACTAAAGAAACGACAGGAAACTATTCTCCAATCAGTCATAAAACGTAGCGGGGAGTCTTACAATCTTATCACCTGCTGGTAACGTTATCAGGCAGGCAGGAGTGCATAAGCACCGGCAGCCCCCTCCCACAACATCATTTCATGATGGCGATTTCAAAATTCATCTGAATGAAAACTGGAAGAGAGGAGGGACATATATTGTGTTACCATAGCAATTGGAGTTTGCTGAGGATGAACAAAAACATTAAAATGGGGGGGGGGGGGTGTGAGATGGGGGGGCTATATACAGTAGGATGTGTGGGTATGTGGTTCAAACCAATTATGTAAAGATGTTTGTGGGTGATGTGGGAAGAGGAGAGGGTGTGAAAATATATTTAACAGTAGAAGCAGAGGCAATGTACAAAAAAGGCAACAAGTGTGTGAATAGGACAAGCAAGTATAACTGATTATTTCATATTTGCCACCAGCTTCTTTAACACTCCAAACTTAACTTATCTCATCCAAAATGTGTAAACTGAGGGTGTCGTTTAAACACCAGTTGACAGTCAAGAGCATTGTCATATTTTCATTAATGGAAACAGACTCGTACTATTAAAACATTTAAAAACTAGGCCATTGTGCTAATATTGGAGTAAAAGTCAGGAGTAAAAATAGAGCATGAAATAGCCTAGATCTTAGGGCTGCTCCCTTTTTGAGGGACAAGAGAAGAAAGCCGGGTCTTTTTCACACTCTGTGCCACAAGTGAGACCTCGTTAGGCAAGCGGGCTCTCTCACTCCATCTGCTGCTCTCCTCCCTTCGCCACTGTTTCCTGAAGATGACCACTTCAGCCCCCACAGACACGATATTATTCAACCGTGTCTAGGTCTCATGCCTGAAAACAGCTTATTTGTCGCATTAAATAAATGCAATTAAAATCAACCTTGGAGCATCAGTCCACTTGATATCCTGACACTGATATTCACCTCACAGGTAGCACAGGGTGCAGACGGGCAGCGTGTAAGGGCTCAGACTGAGGCGGGGGAGGTGAGGGGGGGATTGTGAAAGCAGCTGAGAGGAAGTGACAAATTTATGCTTGGCAAACAAGTCTGAGGGAGAAGAGGAATAAAGGAGATTTAACAGGATCTATGAATAAGTCCCTAACTGAGCTCAGAAAACTCAGCCATGACTCTGTTACCTCCTCTTCCTAATCTGCATAATACAGGCGGGTGTGTCACTTCATGCAAAGCAGGGGGAGCAACAAAAGGCTACACTGACCTATCAAGAAGAGAATATAAAAATAGCAGATGATAGGATGATAATTAGCTTGTAATGTGGTTATATGTGCAGGAAGCGTCTGTACAATACATCAACATGTCTCATTAACGATACATTCATCTGTACTTTCCACTGAAATAGTCTTGCATAAGCACTCATTATTAAAAAAAAACAGCACTCATGTTGCCCAACAAAAATATTTGTCCATCTCTGTAAACATACAGTATCNTGTGTGTGTGTGTGTGTGTGTGTGTGTGTGTGTGTGTGTGTGTGTGTGTGTGTGTGTGTGTATCTAGCTCTCTCTTTGCTGTTGTTTCCATAGCGACATAGCTCTCTTGAATTCCTGCTCCGTTCTTTTCATTTCTGCCAACAAAAGCCATGTTGCACAATAGAACAACCTCTTCCTACAGAAATCTGTTCCTTCCGACATACGTACACACACACACACACACACACACACACACACACACACACACACACACACACACACACACACACACACCCCTCCCCATCAGGGTCACCGGACATCTTTGAAGGAGCAGACTGACAGACACAGCATCCTTACTATCACTCTGAGAGACAAACAGATGTAGTCTGCTTTAAGAGTGCTCAGTATTTGTTCTGTTCTTGCTCTTAGCCTACTCAAAGGTTTCTGAAAATAACTTCGTAAACTGATAGCGGAAGATGAATCAAAAGCTTGTCTCATTTTTTGCCCGGGGCTTAGCAAAGTTTGGATGGGATGAGCAGAGCAGAGAGGGTCAAACTCCTGCAGTTTACAGGACAAGACAAGTAGACATGAGATGGTAAGCACAGGGAGTTTGTGATGCATTTTTAGGTCCATCGTCTTTAGAAACACAGCATATAGATGCAGACGGATGAAGAGAGGCTCCAGGTGACATGCACTGACTTAAAATGTTAATGGGTGTACTTTGTGCCAGAAATCTGAAGAGCATTTATATAATTGCAGACAGGCTTTCGCTCAACATTGACTGGAGTGGTTTTAGCATTTTATTTTTCTCTCTGTTCCCTAGCAACAGACATCCTCTAGATCCGAGTTATGTCAGTTTGATTTGACCAATAACTGCTGGTTATATCATTGCAGATTGGTGTGACACCATGCCAATTTACCTTGATATATGCAAACATTGTGGTTGTGGCTGTGTAACCACAACCACAAACCTTGGGTACTCATCGATAAAGCTCAAAGAAAAGTTCTGTGTCAGGGAAAAAAGATATCCTTTAAAAGTCACATTTAATTCATAACCCTATGGTTTATCAAAATGTTACTAATGTTTTAGTTTTGTTCATAACAATCAGTCAACATTTTGCATGCAGGATCAACAAAGTCCAAACTCAAATGCTCACACACTGTATCCCTGCTGCTCTTCTAATTTGATTCCCTAGCATCCCCTAATGGACAAATAACCACAATACATGCACAGCTCTGAAATCATCCAGCTCTTGTGCAATAGTTGCTCATGCAGTCAACACCTACAGGTTGGAAATAAAAGGATATGTACATAGCTGTAATCAGGGAAGAAAAAAGTGACGCAAGTCCTGNGTGTGTGTGTGTGTGTGTGTGTGTGTGTGTGTGTGTGTGTGTGTGTGTGTGTGTGTGTGTGTGTGTGTGTGTGTGTGTGTGTGTGTCTGTGAGCAAAAGACGGAAGGCAAAAGAGAGAGAATGACAGCACATCAGTAAAGTGGATGTGGAGTGGGTGTTGGAGGTGCAGTGGAGTAAAGAGAAAGCAGAGGATAGAGGAAGGAGGAGTTGGGGGAGGAGGGCTTGTTGGTGGGTTGGGGTTATGCTCATGGAGTACCACTCCACGTTGAAGTGGTGGGAAGCAGATAATCAGAGCGATGTGGCTGCGGAGTTCAAAAGTTCACAAGCAAGCACCCTCAGCTCTGCCGTTAATAACACTACCTAGCATCTGATGACAGGAAACTACAGACAGCAATGTAACATGGGCATGAAAAAAAACACAGAATCAACTAAGGAGCTTTCTGATGAAAGCAGTGGGGAGTGATTTGGTGATTCATTGGTGTAACTATAACAATGCCCACAACAAAAGCATCTGCATATGTAATGTGACTACAGAGCTGAAATAAGCACTTTGCAGAAAAGCAGCAAAATACATAGCTACAGTATACTTTCTACTGGAATTGTTACTCACTTGAATCATTATATTCTTGTGTTGTTGTTATTTTAGTTAAAGGGTGATTATGTAAAATATTTATTAAAAGCTATAATTTAAAAAACATTAATACATCCACAGCGCATTGTGAGTTGCCAGTCTCTTTGCTCCTGACTATCTGTTTACCAAGGATTAGCTCGGCTAATCATTAGCTGCTAGCGGTGTTTGTAACTTAAATGGTCCGTGACAAAAATATTTTTCCAGCGGATGTCTTAGTTACAACACGATTGACGCAAGTGAAGTAGTTTCATGTCAGACCCCTATGGTCAGACCTTGTGTGTGTGTGTTCGTCCCGGTCCGCCTCCGACCCGGGGTGAGGTGGTGGGGGATTACCCGGTTAGCTCCCCAGCTAACGTTAGCTCCCTGGCTAAAGTAAGCCTGCTGTTATGCCTAACTTTACATACCTTCAAAGTCTTCCCTTTATCCACAACAACCATGTCACATGACTTTTTGCAGCTCCCCAAGTATACATGCTTGTGAAATATGAAATCCATTTCCTTCTAACTGAAATACTTATCTCATTATGTCCCTGTATTTAGTCCAATAATTAGCTAATGCAACACGCGTATCTAGTGACAAACCAGGCAACCCAACTACTGGAATTATTTTGTGTTTTTGTGACTATGACCTAGAACAGGGGTCTGCAACCTTCATTATCAAAAGAGCCATTTTGCTCTTCTTCTACCCAAAAAAAAATCATTGGGAGCCGCAAAAAATAACAGAGCTTGTAAACTTTCAAAAGTTTTAATCTTTTGTTTACTTTTTCAAGGTCAAAGGGAGCCGCTACAATGAGGGTGAAGAGCCACATGCGGCTCTGGAGCTGCAGGTTGCTGACCCCTGACCTAGAAACACTAGATGGTGGTATGCAGTCCCATACTGCATCAACCTTTAAATGTGTCTGTTAAAGATACATTAATAAAGTTTTGATCACTTAGGGAAAAAAAACTCTTAAGACTGATATTAGCAAGCAGTGCATCAAGAAAAACAACAGAGCAACATGAGCATCCCAATGCAGTCATTGCCAGCTGACTGAGTCACCTTTTAGCTCTGAACATGTGCAGTTGTATCCTGCTAGATGGTCAACTTCGTTCACCAGTCTCTAGTTTACTTCAGCTCTGTGTTCATGTTCATTTCAAGAATGTCTTTGGCCACGAGAGGGCATTAAAAACAATTGAAACACAACTTTTGACATATCAATGCCTAAAGTTAATGTGATGAAAACATTAGCAAATAGCTGCAGACACAGAGCAACTTCCATTTTATGCTATGCAAGTCCAATTTATTATTAACTCTTCTTTAAGCTCTGTTTTGGTCTCCACCAACTCCAGAGGGAAATATCTGAGTTTTAGCTGTTATGTTCCAATATGCTCACTACCTGGTAACTAACTTTGTCTGCAGTTTTGTGATAAGCAGGTAGCATACAGCAGGGTTATCAGGGTTTTTCTCACTGAAAAACAACAACCTGCTGTGTCTGGTAACAAGGTTTCAAACAACAAAATACAGGTTTGAGGCTTTAGAAAAGTGAAACAAGGTCCAAAGACTTGTGATAAATCTATATGGGTTTGTCACTACAAAGAACAACTGTCGTGTTACACATCATGTTACCTCATCTTATTGTTCCAAAATATATTAATGAGTACAGCTTTAAATAAGTCAGTACACTGTATGTGTTCTGTATCTTTTTGCCACACTGATGAATCTGTAATATAACATAAGTGCAGTACATCGTCCTTATTCACTTTTTTAGCCATGGCAACATTAACAATGGCTGGATTCCACTTACATCTCCACAGTCCTGTTATTATGCATGCTTTCTCACTTGCTTGGCTCACATGGACACTATTGTGGAATAAAGCCACCATTAATGTTATTAATTATAGTTGTGCTTTTGCTGCTATGGCAAGTCAAAATTTATGTTGATGGATCAAAATATTCAAATCAAAGCTTTAATCATGGCACCATTACTTAACGTGACAATTTATATCTGAGCACATAATTTTCTGCACATTTCCATGAAATTTCATATAAACAGATTTTCATTAGCATTTAACATGAGCTGTGATGACAGGCCTAAAGAGGTTTGACAGGTTGAAAAGTTGCAAATGCATATATGGATTCTTTCACACTGATACTTTCATCCTCCTCCATGTAGATTTATCATCTTAACACATATAATTTAAAATGAACCTCTTGCCTCTGAATCTCTTTTATACTTACTCCCACTCCTTCCTGCGGGCTTGTGGCGTGCTCTGGATTTTGTGCGCCTGGTGAGCCATGATGATGTCCTTCTGCTCCACGAGTCCCCCACGCCGCCGTAGCATGCTATGAGGGCTCAGGGACCCTGAACCCTGGTCGGAAGAGCCGTCGTCCCTACCACAGGGCACATCGAAGCTTGCTGCTCGAGGAGGCAGCTCCAGGTACTCAGAGGCTGCATGAGGGACCTGCAGGGAGCAGGAGCGCGTTCCTTGTGCCAGACCAGGACGAGGAGAGGGACTGGGCTTCCTCCAGGCCTCAGGCTCGGGGAGGGACAGGGAGGACTGGACATGCCTCCCTCCACTTGGACCACAGCTGGATGGAGAGTGGAGGTTGGGTGTGAGGGAGAGGGACAGGGACTGGTCTGAACTGGTGAACATATCTGCAGAAGTCGGGAGCTGGCCGCTTCACCATAATGCTACAGGTGAAAAGCAAACAGAAAAATAAGCAGAAAAATGATGAATGAAAGGAGATTAAATGTTGATTCATAACCAAGCACCTTCAGGTCCCCACATTTTCATTAATAGCCACCAAAATTTATTAAAGCAATAGTTCAACATTTTGGGAAATATACAAAAGAATATCACTTTCATCTGTGTGTTAAATTAAGTAGCTGTTTAGCTTATCTTAGCATAAAGCCTGGAAACAAAGGGTCTGTCAAAAGATGACAAAACCTGCCCACCAGCATCTATAAAGGTCACAAATGAACACTATGCACTCTGTTGGACAGCTGTGGCTCAGGAGGTAGAGCAGGTCATCTAATAATTGGAAGTTCACCTCCTCCATTCCACTAAGTGTTCAAGATATTGAACCTCAAATTGTTCCTTAAGCTTGTACCATCAGTGTGTGAATGGGTCAGTTTGGGTTATTGTATAAAAGCACTTTGGGTGGTCGAAAGACTAGAAAGCCGCCATTTCCTTAATATTTATCTCCGGTTGATGTGTGTCTCTCTTAACCAACCCTAACCTAACCTGTCCCAGCTGTTGAAACATACAAAGGAGGTTTTTGAATAGTGACTTCAAGAGAGGAATGGAGAGGAAATGATCAAATACACCCTCTAACTTTGATTTATTTTTTTTTTTTGCACAGCTTAAACAAACAAGATTTAATGTGTAAATTAATTAGTGAGCTTTAGAGGTTGTTGAATATTGTCACATTTTGACAGAGCCAGGCTTTCTGTTTTGAGTCTTTATATTAAGCTAACTGATTGGCAGATGTAGCATCATATTTAGCATATAGACACGGGAGTGGTATGAATCTTGATATCTAGATCATAATGCAGCTTGAATATAGAATGAATGCCACCATTTAAGTGCGCTCTTTCTAAAGGATTATCTCTGCCTGCAGGATCTTTGATACTAGCAGCGCATATGTTTGAATGAACAAAGGCTTTGAACCAGCAGCTGTGCAGAAATAGCACCTGTAATAGTGTAAGTGGGCGGTATAAGACTGTTCTGAGACAATGAATCTGGTAAAAGTAATGTGGAGACATTTAGAAACAAATATTATCTTATAACACTGGCCACAGGTTAGATGCTCTAGCCTAGTTTTGTTTCTGGAATATCAGCCTAAAAACAGTTAAATCATTATATTGTTGTTGCTGCTGTTCTCNTGTGTGTGTGTGTGTGTGTGTGTGTGTGTGTGTGTGTGTGTGTGTGTGCGTGTGTGTGTGTGTGTGTGTGTATGTAACTGACAGAGAAATAAGGGGGAGATGAGGTGGCAAGACTGGAAAAACAGTAAGTTTGAGAGGAGCCAGTCAGACACAGACGAAACAAGGCTGTTTCCACTGAGCCGGAGCTGAAAAGAAGATGACTGAGTGCAGGAGAGCTGAAGCAAAAGGCTCAGTGAGTCACTCATCAGCAGCACAGCCCCTCAGACATGAACTGGACACAGTCTGAGTTGAGCTCTGCCCTCAGCCACAGCACAGTGCCCGTCTGAAAGCCGGCAGAGGCTACAAGGTCAGCGCACACATTTACACGGGTGGCTTGATCGCATTTTTATGCTGCTGTCGAGCGGGCTGCCTCTGATTTTAGCACAGCCATGCAAGTTCAGAGATATCCGACACCTTGTATTATCAGTCAGTCTTTCAGCTGGAGCTGTGGGGAAATTAAATGTCAAGGCACTTGTATCAACAATCACAAGCACAGGCAACAAAAACTAGGAGGGCGTGCAGGGTGGATCCATGAAAACTGTGTTACTAAATGAAACAAAAAATGATATTAATGATGAGTGGCAGCTTGCATTAAGGTTTATTTTTAATCAGCATGAGCAGCACTGGACATCAATAAGCCTACTGTAGTGTGACTACAGACAATAATTACTGCTGCACCTTATCTGTATGATTCATTAAAGTTGCAGAACACTTATGTGGAGATGCTCCTGTTTTAAATTCAAATGTGAGCCTTTAATTAGTGCAACCACGGTAGACCCTACTGAAACAACAACCCCCCCCCATCTCAACCACCCCCTACTCACTCCTCGTATGTGCGCGTCAGCTGTAGGTCGACAGTCGTTTCAAATACATTAACTCCTGTTAACAGGTATTGCTAATTAGGCAGCTCTTTGTTCCTTTCTTCTCACTGAGTTCATTGTTTTTACGCACAGCCAAGTGAGGAGAGGGAAAAGACGCGGAGTAGTCATAACAAGTAAGATGAAGAAGATGCGAAAAATGAATCCAGGAGAAAGGAGCGAGGATGTGAAAGCAGTGCGCGCGACAGGCAGGAGACAAAAAACATCAGTTAACTCAATTAATGATTAATGAATTTGACAGCTTTACCTTGAGGTGACGCGCGCTCCTTCATTGTCAGAGAGCCCCAATTCAGGTGAATCCTAAATGCAGCTCCTCTCCAAGTCCAAGTTTAGGTGGTTAGAGGATGATTTCGCGAGGATTCCTGGAGTGGTGATTACCGCCGTGTGGCTATAAATACTGCGGTGTGGCTGGGCGCCAGAGGAGTGTAGCACAGATGAACGTAAACGGGCATGGTGACAGGAGCGAAGCATGGGAATAAAATCCTCTTCATCTTCACTGGCTGCCGGGATATGAGTCACTTTAAGACTGAATCAATGCCCTGTGTCTTCAAACAACTTCACTGAAGACTTAATTGAATTGTTGTGTCAGAGGAAGTTATTTACCTGTCATCGGATCAGATGAGTAGAAGTCAGGGAGATAAATGCAACAGGTCTCTTCATTGGAAACTGTGATGTGAGGTGTGAGCAGCACATCGCAGTCTGAGTTAGATAGTTACCACTAGATGGTGGACTGTAGCCACACACCTGAGAGACGACAGGTTCAACCCGGTGGTTGAGAAGGATGAGCTTTCAGATCAAAGGCGAGCGAAAGAAGAGCCTATCCTATCCTATCCTATCCCATCCTATCCTATCCTATCCTATCCTATCCTAATTTTTCCATATTCTTCACTTTTACAGGTCCCACAAGCAGCAAATTATATGCCACCCTCCCTGTGAGCCCCGTGCCCACAATAAATAAATATGTTGATCCTTCCTACTATAAAAAGTAAGTAATGGCTGCATATAATTATGGACATCATGACAGCTCCTCATAAGTGAAGCTAAAGCATCTCGATCGCCCCCTGGTGGCTGGCTGCAGCATAGGTCATAAATCCCATCCATGTTGCCGGATGGGACATGTGCCAAATTACAAAAAATCTATCATTTCAGGTAGATATTCTCATACTATATTAATGAGTTATCTTTTCTTATAAGTTGGTTATTAATAGTTAAAGTTTGTTTTTTGTTATTTTTAAAAGGGGTGGGACATCATAATTGACAGCTGTGACAGCCACTCTCAAGGAGGCGTGTTTTAAGCCATCATACTGCTACAGACCCTGGCTCCAAATGATAGCACGCAAGCAAGATGGCAACACCTGGAAAGAAGATGTTATGGCTTCACTTTTGCATAGAGGTAAGAAGAGGAGCCATGTCATCCACATTTATATACAGTCATTGCAGGGAACACAGACAAATGGATATACTGTATATGGATGGCCTTAGAAATGGTAAATCACAAGAACAATGTATCAATCTAGACAGCCCTCTACACCCTCATCAAGGTTTAGGCTTTATTTTCTTGTGTATTTTTTTTTCTTAAATGTCCACTCACCAAGGTAATGTTTTATTCTGCAGGTCTGTTACAGTCCAACATCTTCCAAATTATCTCCTGAAAATTTCCTGTAAAAAAAAACAAAAAAACTACAGAATGTAATACAGTGCTAACTTAATTATAGGGAAAATAAAAGAACATATAAAGACACAATTTTAAGATTGTAATGTCAATTGTGTTGCGTTTAAAAGCAGCTGCTGCCTTGCAGATTAATTTCCTTGAAAGAACGGCTTCATTTAAACCCAGGTGAATAATTGCAGAAAATGATCAGATAATAATATTATGTGCCTAATTATGTAATTATATAATTAGCTGTCCAGCTGTGCACACAGGTGACACAAATAATACTAGTTTATTTGGAATTAATTAATTGAAATTGTTCAGTTTACAGACATTTATCATATGTATCTTATATTTCTAATTCAGAAGATGGGTGGAACTGAATAAAATTAGATGCTGTTGTATTCCAGTGTAAGCAGAGGAAGTCCCTAAGTAACACCTTTAATAAAGAATATGAATAAGTTAATTTACAGTTGTATCACTGCAAGAATCTGTCATACGCCAAAGGAAACATTACAACTGACTTGTGTTTACTGGCTATAAGCTGGTTGTAGATTTATTTTGATGCTTTTTCCACAATCCATAAAATTAAAGTGTGACATCCCTAACAGTGGTGTCCAGCATGTCAGGAGGGAAAAGCATACAAACTATTGCTAAAAATAAGGCACACATGTAGGTCAAATACAACAGAATTCATGCTCTCTGATTTTGAACTGTGTCAGTAGATTAATTGCCCTCACTGCAACATGATGATAGCTGGCATTAAAAGATACTGTGACCTGCTGTAAATGCAAATAACTTAAGCAGGACTGAGTACAATCAAATGAAGAGATTCATTTGATAAACAATATATATTTTGAGATGATACACTCCATATTGAAACACAGATGTCTGAATTAGCCAAAATTGTATTATAGATACATTAAAAATAGGTTTTTCTTTCATTTTTCCCTGCATACATATGATCTTTCACCACTGCTATTAAAGTGTACTTACATCTCTCTTTTTTCACACTGGAAACCACAGACGTGTCTCTGTATAATAATGAAGTCAAGGACAGAGAATACTTTTTTTTCTGTGATTAAAAAAGAGCCATAATGGTCTTTGCAGTTAATTAAAAGGTCATCTGTGTTCATTTTAACCAATCCTGTTATTCCCTAAGCTGATGAAGAGGTGTTAGCAGTGGGACAGAAACCATCTGCCACCACCAACACTGAAGGGAAAATGAAGACTTCAAATCCACACGCTCACATTAAAACTGCATCTCGCCATCTAAAACCTCATCATTTTTGTCCAGGGAGGGATCTGTGTATCTTTGTCTCAATCAAAATTATGATGTGAGTTTCTTTCATTACCCAGGGTCTCCTCAGGTGTTGCATTTGTAGAAATCAGATCTAGTTATCCCTGATTAGAGGGAGCTCTCTAAACTGCGGTGTCTGAGGTGTTGTTAAGACGTGCATTTTTCTCAAGATTTCATAAAATGAAGAACACAGAGTATTTTCTAGTGTTCCAACACCATATTGTGTGAATTAGATATGGATTTATGTAATCTAGCAGAATCATCTCGGTGAGGAAATAATTGCGGTCTTATCCTCTTGGCACATGGCCAAGTGGATGCAGATACTCATGAAGTGGAGATGCCAAGCAGAGAGAGTGATGCCATTGAAGGAAAACAACCATAAGTAAAAGGAAAAACTAAACAAAAAACATCAGGTATATGAGCGGGAGCGGGGGGGGGGGGGGTTTGACAGTTGGTAGTAAATGGTTGGCAAATCAAATCTGGTCTGGCATGAGAGGCAGCCCTGAGGGGTGAACATCAGGTTGGCTTTGTACGCTTGCTGGTTTGCATTTTATAGACTTTTCGCTTTGCTTTTTATCTTAAGGTGTTTCAAGCTCAGATTTATTAATAATCTTACTTTTTTTGCAGTATAGAGACATGTTTTTGTTCATCGGTATCATATAGCTCTCAAACTATCAGAAGCTAGTAAAGTTTCATCGTCAGAAGTATCAATAGCTCACTTTACTCAGAGCATAAAACAAGCAGAGAGAGAAATGCTTTGTTCATGTATCCAAAATTGTAAAAGTATTTGAATGTCTTCTTGAGCTGTGAATACTTGGCATTTACAGTGTCTAAACATCAAGTGTGAAGTAGTGTTAGATGAGAACCTAAAGTTGATGTATTCACTGTTTCTTAAGCCTCTGTTTTTGTTATTGACTTCCTACACATGTCTGCTGTAGTGTGGTGAGCAGATGGACTCATTTTTGTTTCATTTGAAAATACAAAAACTAGGTAATGGTCTGTAAAAAAAAAAAAAAAAAAAAGTTTTGGTAGAAATGTTTTCAGTTGTAGTAAACCTTCTAGTTAAACTTTTGTGATTTCATAAGGATTGCAAAGAATGAACATAAAGTATGTGTTATGTAGTATCAAAATCAGTTTTATAACGATTGATTCACCTATCTGTGAGGAGAATTTCCATTTAATAAAGATGAAGATGAAAGTTGAAGGGTTGTGACTCTGTGGTGACCTGTGATATAAAGAGAAGAAATAAATAAACATTGTCTTTCTGTATAAAGCTGCTGAATTATCTCAAATGAATGTTTCGTACGATCTTACTGCTTCACATCTGGTTGAGTAAACTTTTCTGTTCGAAACATGAAAGAACTGGATGAGCTGTTTTAATCATCAAGAGTCAATTTATTTTCATATTCTAAAATGCAAAGGACATAACAGGATTTGAGAATAAATCCAAGGTTGAGTGCACAAAAATGTTTCACTGCAAGCGATTATGTACAAGAATGAACTCAACAAACCTTTACAGAATCCAACAGGTACTGCATCGATATTTAGAGTCAACTTTTTGAACGGAATAATGTAGACTAGACTGGATTCATTTGTGCTGAAGATAGCTTTTTTTTCTTTTTTAAACACAGTACATTAATATACATTTTAGTGAACTTTGCCTCGCTGAATTAAAAGTTCACTATTAGTGCATTAAGGATCTCTGTACATCCATTTGTTTTTCATGGAAGATTAAAATCCTGTAATGCTGCGGCCTCATAAACAGGCCTGTTTACATTAACTTTCCACAGGAGAACAAATCAATGTCCTCTCCATCAGTTCCCCTTTTTACCCAAACATGCTACCCACAAATACAATGGCTAGCAATTACAATTTGATTGTACCGTCAGTGTATAATCAATGTGAACATTAGTGCGTCCTATGAATATTAAGAATCAATGGTAAACCTTAAATTGTTTTGCAGCAANATTGTACCGTCAGTGTATAATCAATGTGAACATTAGTGCGTCGTATGAATATTAAGAATCAATGGTAAACCTTAAATTGTTTTGCAGCAGAAAGAATAATCGCCACAAACATTTGGCAAGATTTTTTCTGTCGAGCAGATAACCTGTTCGACAAGTTATACAGAAACACAACTTCAGCCTGGGTGTAAATGCTAATTAGTTAAAAGTTAGGGCTGGGTGATGTGGAAAGATCTTAAGGTTACTGTCTTTTTTTTTTCTTTTTTTTTTTTACAGTGCATTTTTACTTATACCATGTCAGTTAAATAATGATTTTTTTTTCTGGAAATGTTCCCACTTAGGACACATAAATATGTTCATTTTTAGAGAAAGATGACAAAACAGTTTGTGGTGGGATAAGTGCACAATCCAGCCCAAGAAAAAGAGAGTAACAACATGAGTGATGAATATTTATACACTTTGATAATCACTATTATGTGTGTAACCCACCCAGCCCTAGTTTAACCTCATGATACTCTGGGACAGATCACTTTTTCTCCAGTCGTGAGTCCATGAAACAACACTGCATTTAGCTGGAATTATGCCTCTATTGAATACGAGATACAATGGATTTGAAAGCTATAATTCAGTTCAACACTATGCGTGCTATAGAAGAGAAGCCAAAAACACTTACTATCTGTTTAAATAAAACCAAATATGAAACTGACCATTTCTCAGAACACAGATGAGTTTAAATACATGAGTTACACAATTTGTCTTTTTCTTTTCTTTTTTTTTTT
>JANJYP010003459.1:0-10199 GCA_024605115.1 Rastrelliger brachysoma | reverse complement strand
TATATCTACCATTCAGGCATATAAAAAAGCATATGAATCAATCCAACTCCAAGTATACACTCCTGCCATGAATGTGTGAGTTTGGTTTCTCAGTCTCAAAATCCAATATGTTTTCGAAATAGCATCTATTGGATCACATTTTATTGTTCTTGGTGTAAAGAAGATGTTTTCTAATGACTGACACCTAGCATTCAGTTATCCTTCAGTGCAACCAATCTTTCAGATCACTTACAAGAAGCAGAAAACCAGACAAAACATGTGAAGATAATTTTCTTTCACACATTTAAAGTAGAGATCAAAAATGGAATTAAACTACTGTATTTATAAATGATATTTTTCACACAGAACTGTATTGCAATATTTCTGGTCTTTGTGTCTGTGCATCCTGTGCAGAAGTGGCGTGCCCGTGCTTGTGCATTCAGATGAACGTCCGGTCTTATTGTGTGTGACCTCCGTCTCTCTGGCTGTTTGCTGTCTCGGATAACATTTTGACATTCCAGTCTCCTCTCTCAGACACTGCGATACCTTGGACCGAGGGTGGATGGGGGGCCCAATGATAAGGCTTCACTCACAATTAGCAGGCAGGAGCAGGGAGGCGAGAGGGGGAAATTGAACTGTCAGAGAGAGAAGAGAAGAGAGGAGGACTGGAGGAGAGAGGAGGGTGAGATAGAGGAGTGTCAGGGGGAGGAGGGTGACCCCATCCTGCAAAATGGAGCCCGTCATAATTTGTTCATTTGGTGCCCATCAGGCTCTACCTTCCCTTTCTAACACCACTCCGCTGACCTCCCTCCCTGTTTCACCCTCTCTCAGTCTCATGCCTCTCTTCTCTTCACTTTCTTTCCATCTCTCATCTCCCACATTTCACCTTCCTGCTTACCTTCACTCATCATAGCATTCTCTCCTTGTTTCATGCTGTGTCCACTAGCTGTACATATCATATGATTGCCCTCTCCCTTTAAGCAATGCTCTTAATTGTGGCTATTAGCATTACCAACATTATTCTTATTAAATCCATCAACTGGTGATTTAAAAAAAAACCCAGTGGTTTCAAGAGCTGGGAGATGGGAATAAAGGAGCTAACAAGACCAGAACCTGTGGCTGCCCTGCCTCTGTGCAAGATGTGATGGATGGTAATGTTAATGTTAAATAAGCAGAGAGGCTTTTAGCAGCTCTGTATTTAAATGTCAAATGCTGATGGGCCCTAATGAGATAATACTGCTGAGAGCAATTAGCCTCTTAGACACAGAAGACTGTTCACATCAGCAATGGAGACTCGCACACATACAGTATGAGTATACAGTACACTTTCATTCACAGACACACCATATATTGCTGAGTGGATAAAATAACTGCCATTCGAGGTAAAAATATGAATGAGGAAAGATTGCTTTCTATTTAGAAATTTGTTATTTTATTATTCAGTAGTTGTTTTTGAAATTAAAGTGATCTCACTCATATTTTTATTTGATGCTGCCTGCCTATTATATGATGCAGGTAGTCCCATAAAGAGCATATAAACCCATCTTTAGTCACCTTTCTTTCCTGTAACTTCTGATTCTTGCAAAACACTAATCTAGTAATGGCACATCAATGATTTTTACACTTACTGGTCTGTAACCTGGTCTTGGAGGGAGTGCCCTAAATTATACAGAGAAAGACCAAAAGACGTGAAAAAAAAGCAACAGTGTAATGCATTCATACTTTATACATATTGTACTGATTTATATATAGCCCTTGGTTTGCATTCAACAAGGATTTATGAAGATTTTAGTGGAAAATTCCCTTGAAAAAATATTTATTTTTACTATTTCAGTTTATTCTGTATTTTTCATTAAAATCATTTGTGTAATCTCTGGGACATGTTATTTTAAAGCTATAGTGTGTCTTTAGTCTTAATTGGATAAGTTGAATTTAGTATATTCTCTTCCGGTTCTTCAACTGGTAGTGCCATAAATTTTTAGATTTTTAGTCAGGCAGGCAGTTATGAACAGGTGAAGTAGTGGCTGTTAACTCTTTCTATTTTTATTCTTTATTTCTTTACTTACTAGTCTACTTTTTGGCCCTGTCTCTGAACATCATTATATGCAAAACAATAAAAAATTCTGTGTTCATTTTTTTTTTTTTTTTTGTAGTCTTATATGTAGGTTTTTTCTTAAAAGGTAAGACTTGGTGGTTTTTTGACCCTGAAATATGAAAAAAAAAAACTAACTTCTTCCCCCACTCCCTTTTTTTGCCATCTGATTTTTTGAATAAAGCTCATAAAAAACATTTTTCTGTCAGTGATTAGCGATTAATTAATTACGTACAGAAAATGATTTTCCAATCAATTAATTGCTTTGATTCATTTGATAAAAACCTTAAAATTTTAGTGTAAGTAATACATAATTCTATTGTCCCAGCTTCTTAGATGTGAATATATTTTATTGTGTTTTTATCCCTCTATGAGCTAAAGTTAGAGACAAAACAAGACATCTGAAGACATCACTGTTGATATTGGGAAGCAGTGGTCAGAATTTTTCACCATTTTCTGATATTTTCTAGACCAAATGGCTATTGCATGAAAATAATGGACAGATGAAATTATGAAATTATGAAAATGACTTTTGGTTGCAGCAATAGAAAGGTTTTGCCTTTGTGCTAGTTTTACTGTTAGTTTTGGGTAAAGGTTGAGCTGAGCGTTCCCTGCCAATAAACCAGTATAGATTTTCATCTTTTTAAATCTCTCTCCCCTTCTGTCTCTTACTCACTACACAGTGCAATATGTGTGAATTGTTATATGTCAGCAAAGGTGTGAGTGTATCTGTGTGTGTGTGTGTGTGTGTGTGTGTGTGTGTGTGTGTGTGTGTGTGTGTGTGTGTGTGTGTGTGTGTGTGTGTGTGTGTGTGTGTGTGTGTGTGTGTGTGTGACAGAGAGGATACAGGTGTTGTTAGCAAGCTCTGAAGGTGACTGCTGGTCTCATCCATCAAATAGGCTTTCCTCAGGCTGATCCCTAATGGATCCCCTCAATCAGAGCCGCTCACTGTCAGTCGCAGTGCAACAAAATGAGAAATCAGGCAACTGGTCGCGCAGCCAAGGTTGGGAGTCATATAAAGGGGACAAAGTGATAAAGACCAGCTCGTGTCCAGCCTGTTGATTAGTATTGAGTGATCTCAGCCTTCCAGCCAGTCATGACGGAAGCAGGACATCAATCTGGACAAAGCTGCTTCTTCAACAACTATAAATCAGCTGTACATATACAGTATATCCAAAACAGCAACCTGGACACCACTGTGAGGTGAGGTGTTTGTTTTGCATAGTGACTGCTAATTATCAGTCTGTTCCTTTTTAATTGCTTTTAGTGTCTCAGATTGTTATTTTAATAAATCAAGATAATTTGATAATGGGTAACAGACTGAGTGTGACAAAGATTTGGATTTCATTCTGTGCAATTTACAAAAGTAATGAAAAAAGAAGGAAGACTAAGACCTCTCTATACTTTAAAAAATAGTCCCTATCTAATGTAGTTATTGAATGTTAACACACTTCACTTTACCATAGGCCATTAAAATCTATGAAGGGAGGACAGATTCAAACAGAGCATTTACTTTACGCCTCTGTGTCCAGGGCTCCTCACTATGTTAAATGCTAGTTCTGTCTTCCCTTCAGGTGATTTGATTTGAGTAGCTAATATACTGAAAGCTTCCTCATGCTGTTTGTCTTCAGCTACTCATTCTCTCAGCTTTAAAAGCCTAAAGCCTTTATTATTGAAAAGGCCTCTATTTGGTTTTAGGGTTGAACAAAATTGTGTACCATCTCAGAGAAAACACAATGAAAAGGTTTTGAGTGCTGCTGGTGTTCCTGAAATAGATTTATTATACAATATGCCTGTATTTGACTTCTAAATAGACAAGAAAGAAGGAAGTGGTTCTTAGAGATATAGAAGTACAGCAGAGTAATCACACTAAAAGCTTGCTGTCTTGCTGCTGTCCAACCCAACTCAAATGGGCTTTATACATCAAAGTTTCAAGAGCAATGTTACCAAAGCATCAAACTACATTTTTGTCCACATATTTTGACAGTACACAATATGAACATTAACTTAATAGGATTGATATCCATCCATTTTCTTTATTGTTTAGTCTCTAGATGGTTGCAGGGGAGCTGGAGCCAATCGCAGCTGACACTGGGTGAGATACAGAGTACACGATGAATAGGTTGCTAGTCAATTACAGGGCTAACATAGAGACAGACAGCCATTCATACTCACATTCACACTAAGTAACCTAACCTGCTTCATGGTGTTGCAGCAGTTACCATTTGCGTCTTACAGCAGTAGGGTTCGGGGTTTGAACCCGTTGGCTTTGCCCCATTTTTGGAGTGTACATGTTCTCCATGTGCCTGCACGGATTCTTTCTGGGTACTGCAGCTGCCTCCCACAGACCAAAAACATGTAGGTTAGTTGAAGTGGTGACCCTAGATTGCTTGTAGATGTGAATGTTTGACTGTCTTTATATATGTTATCTTTGCGACTGGCAACTTGTTTAAGGTGTAGCCCACCTTTTCCCCAATTGTCAGCTTAGACTGTCTCCAGCTTCCCCATGACCCTTGAGAGGATGTGGTAAAGAAAATGAATGAATGAATGAATGAATGAATGAATGAATGAATGAATGAATGAATGAAAGTAACCTAACCAGCATGTGTTTGGTCTGTGAATGAGTATGATGTAACTGGAGCAACTGGAGTAAAGCATCACAGGCATGGGGAAACATCCAAAGTTTCATTTTCCCTCAGGTTGTGGCATGTTGATACAAAATGGGGTGAAAGATATGCACATTCTCTTAAGAGTATTTTAAATTGTGAGTAGTTGTGATGGGTTATTAAGTTCACTGAATATTTGATATCGCAATGCATCACTGTCAGGGCCTTACATATTGAACATGGACACATGTTCTGTTTTCTTTTCGCTGCTAATTGCCATGATTTTCTGTATCATCATTTTTTAATTGCCAATCCTTAAGGCCAATTTGTCGTCAAGAGCTAGGTTAGAATCTATCTCTGCTTTCTGTCTATTCTGCCGATTTTCTTTTAAGATTAAACAAAAAATGAACTGTTTTGGCTTTTAGTTTCCTTTTCCAGTGTTTTTCACTGCATTTGGAAAGCAGGGTTTGGTTTGTTATACTATCTAAGAAGTGATCCAATGTCATTGTCTAAAAATGCATTCTCTCCAATGGCCCTGCTTTTCACTTCAGACTTCAGACTTGTTCATTTTGTAAATTATTTCATTTTAAGTAGCTAGATGATAAAGTAGGGTATTGCTTATGGTGTGGCTACATTGCCACTGGCAACATGGCATATCCACAGACTTGTGAATATCCATAATAAAATAGCAGGTGTCATTTCAGTATGCTTAGAGATAATAAAAGTTAATCGTACTATATTGTTCAATGTTCAGACAGTTTCAAAAGACACTTTAAGCAGACAGATGTTCAGTTTTCTCAGTAAACACAGCTTGTTTTAATTGCTTCAAAACCATTTTGCACGAGTGACTTAGCACTAATTTCTGGCTCCATCTAAGATGGCAATGTTCAAAATGCCTAAACGTGATGCAACAAACTAGTGGGTGACGTTATGGTAGCTATTAACAGTCTCCTTCTTGCGCTTAGCTCTTGGGTTTGTAGAGTTTTGAATTTGATAGTGTGTAGGGGACTGAATTTGAGGCTATTAAAAAATCTAGCGTGCTCTTTTAATTACCACTGAGTATCAGTGATAGCCTATAATTTTATAAAACTTGTAGGCTATTTCTTCTCCTGACATCTTGGGTGTGCTAGGGCCCACTTCTGATAATATTCCTATTCCTTTGTCCAGCCTAGTCATTGTTTAGTAGGAGACAGAAAAAACAGCGTAAAACAGACCTTTCTATCTAGTAGGGAGAAGCCCAGAATAGCATATTGATCTACCTGAACTGTATCATTTATATACACATGAATAAAACCAGACTTAAATTGCATCTACTCCATGCACTTCTGATCTCAGTTGTCCTGTAGCTTGTTGAAAATCATAGTGCATTTTTTTCAAGTTAGCACAACATGCTAAGTTTATGCAAACTCCAACTTAGCATGTTGTCATGAAACAGACTGGCCAAGCCACCATGTTTGTCAACCTAATGAGAAATATTGTTAAATAAGGTATGTGGCAATTAAAAAAAAATGATAGTGAACATGACAATAAAAATATCTTGAAACAAAACTGAAAACCTCCTTAAACATATTTCATGTTATGAGTTACAGAATGTAAATGGAAAACCTGATTGAGTGTATTGGCTAATTTTACATTTCATTAATTGCAAAGTTATCAATAGAGTTTGCACTACATGCTGTAAAAGATTATGCACTTTGTTCTTGACATGTTTTGGCAATGTTGGCTTTTTGATTTATTTAAGTAATGTTTCTGTCAAGCTTGTGAGAGTTGTCTACAGTAGTGGCCCTTGTTTATCTGCTGTTAATGACATGGTTCATGTAAATCTGAAGTTAATACACATTGGAAATCTAAACATTGCCTTTAATAACAATATTAAGTGTACCTAACTCCGTTTTGATCAACATGTTATTAGCACTTATTTTGAATAAGTTACTTGTACTATGAAAAACCTTCTAAACTCAATATGCTCAAGTTTTATGCCCGTATTACTCTAGTTTGTGTGCTCCATACAAAAGTAGATGGAGAGAGAGGCTACATAGACTATGTGTAAGAGTAACTGATAGTGTTAGTAAGTTATACCTGTTCCAGGCCTCCTTTGTCCTTGTTGCAGGCAGATACTCTCCTGTTGATGTATGTGATGATATTAATATTGGTGGCGATGGGTATTGATTTGGAGGCTTGCACACAGTCATATATATAGCTGTCCAGTGGTGGGCTTACCAATCACCATAAGTCAGTGTCTGGCTGGGAAAACCAGGGGTGGTGTGAGAACCCATCAAAAATTAATCAGGTTTATTTCTGTTATTTCAAGATTTTTTTTTTCAGTATTCACTTTTAATGCTGCATCATGTGCATATTTTGACTGAAGTTTTTAGAAAACAAACAGATGTGGAGTTGTTTACCCCAGCCGTGAGTAGGCCCAAGCCTAGATATAATGCATTTAATAAGTAGAGATTTATGCATCACTAAATTAAATCTCAACTGACACTTAACATCATATTTTAATTATCACAGTAAAGTTAAGACTAGAAACGGTTATCCTAATAATGTTACAAAATGTAACTAAATGTTCTAAATGACCAAATCTGTTAGATAACTATATTTAGATATTTCCTTTTCACTATAAACTGTATGAACACTCCTACTTTTATATTTTATTTTTTTTTTTTTTTAAATAGCAACAGGGAGGAGTCTCTTCTGGTAGATTGGAGCCATCTCTGGGGCTCGCTATTTTCCTGGTATACAAATATAAATAAAACAAAGTCACACCTATTCACAAAGAACTGACAGTTTGTGTGTCATGATGCTCCAGTGATTTCCTGTTAACATAGGTCATTGCTTCTAATTAGATGGTGCTGCAGGTGTTTTCTAAAAATGAATGCATGAAGTATTTTCATAAGTTTTAATGGTGAAACTTAATTTTGCAAATGAATACTTAGAAACTTAGTAAAAAACTTAAAGACTACGCACACTAGTGCAGTTCAGTCTAACAGTTTAATAAATATAAGAGCTAGTGCTAAGATCGGGTGGTATCCTCTGAGAGAAACAGATTTCTCCATTGTCACTGCATGGATGTAACACATATAAAGAAGGCAGATGACTTTACAGTTTATTTGAAGTCTTACTGCTCACTTGCCATGTTTTTGTCTTACCCTCCACGTTCCGCTCTCTCTCCAAGTCTAATGAGGGCTCCTTGGATACAGTCCATGATTATCATACAGAGAGGATCATATCCCATTGATTTTATGCAGATGATCACCTTTCTGTGTACGCAGAGCTGATGGTGGTAGTAATTTACAGAAGAAAATCAATTACCCTTCTCGTGTGCAGGAGTAATTGTTTATTATTTTCCTATTAGACAAACTGTGTTGATCAATGTTATGGAAAGATTGCCCATGAATACTATCAACATAAATAGATTTGCCTTCAACATTAGTACCATTGTACCTTTAATGACCTGTACAATGTCAAACCAATGCCACAGGCTGAGATTTAAGCTCTCACTACATTTGGGGTGTGTGTATGTGTACTTTTTAACAAGTATAAACGTACTGTAGGCCTCAGATTTACCCACTAGACCACACGTGTGTACTCTGCAGAGGGTTGATGGCATGATGAAACAATTACATCCCAGATACTAAGAGCAGGATTCATCATCGACACTGTTTTTGTTTCACAAATGTGCCATTGATGTGAATAGTCAGTGGCTCCCCTGGCCCTTTCCACACCCTCTCTCTCTGTATCAGCATGGATTGATCTAGACACAAACTAATCACTATAACTCACTGAAGTAATTGGCCCAGCCCAGATCACAGAGTAGCAACCAATCGACTGGTCCGCAAATCAATAGCCTGATCAGAAAAGGTGGGAGCCGCAAGTAGGGATGCAGAGGAAGGAGGAGGGATGTTTTGTAGAAGATCAATCTGCCTGAAGAGCACAGTTTATGGGTGTGTGATAGTCAACCTGTCATATTCCCTGTGCAGCCAATTTTTAACTTCAGCTGTGTTTCACAGGTTCTGCACTCCTCTGGCCAACCCAAATCTGGATTCAGGAGCAGTCAATGGTCATTACAAATTCTTCTACACTTCTCCTGGCTCTTCTTAGTCTCACAAGAGGTAAACCTACTACATCAGGCACAGTGATGAAAAATCACCAGTCCACCAAAGTCCAAAGAGCTAGTTTTGGGCTTTAAAGAGAAAATGTGCCACTGAGCTGAGTATAATTAGAGAAGAGATATTTCATTGAATAATTCTTCATGATAGTAATTCAACTGATTTTTTTAAACAAGTATTCAGTCACTCCATAAACTAATCAACAGATAAATAACTGACAATCATCTTTATTTACCTGATATTATCATTCTGTTTTTCCATTTTATAATTCTGTCACTACTATCAACTCTATATCTGTATATCTACCTTTTTTCTGTCAATCCTTAAAGAGGCATCATCAACTGTTGCTCTTATTCCTCCTTTTTTGAATTTTCTTTTATTTGAATTGAGAGTTTAAGAATGCAGTATGTTGCTCAGGCCATAGTAAAGTCACCAACTATCTTACAGCTGCAAGTAAAATAGAAGGACATCAATAAAAAAGACAATAAATAATATGTTTAATCAATATATGTAATAAGTAAGTAAAACAAACGTAAACATGTGTGACTACTTTTTATTGCTACAGTACGAGGGGACAGTGTTGACAACCAAGTCACTACATTGGCATGATCCCTCATCTAACAAACAAAATTCAGGATCACTCTCCTCATATTTGGCCTCAGCCGTGCTCAGTCTATTTCATGGAAAGAGCAGGTGGTCCTAATATTTTTATGCGTTGAGTGTGTTTGCAACCTTTAGCACCCCCCCACACACAGCCCTTCTGCTCCTGCCCTCGTCTATTCCTCATCCCACTAGAGCCCATTTCTCTTTCATCCATGCTGGTCGTCCTGCTTTTTAGGAGGTTCCTGCTCGGCCAGACAGAACGCTGAGCACAGTTCCGGAGCGCTGGCCCTCCTCTCAACATTCTCATCTCAGCATCTCCCCTGACGATGCTCCTGTCTCGCTTTCTCCTCTCTACCATCTCCCTCCACTGCCCTAAATCACCCACCACCCCACCACCTTTGCTTTCTCTCTTCTCTCTCTCTCTCTCTCTCTCTCTCTCTCTCTCTCTCTCTCTCTCTCTCTCTCTCTCTCTCTCTCTCTCTCTCTTTCTCTCTCTCTCCCTCTGTGGTTGTTGATTGGGTGTCTGAGTGCTTGTGGCAGCTGTGTGTTGTGTGTAATAGAGCAGAGAGGCTAGTCTGAATACAGCGATGGGAGAATTTGTTTATGTGAGAGATGCATAGATGGAGACAGGTCTCCAGACGCTGCGGGCTCTCTCTTGCTGTCATCCCACATTCAGGCCCTGACAGGAGATCTGAGATGGCCAAATATGCCAGACGCTCACCACAAATCCCAAAGCTGCACCTTGCAATCCGCCTGATGTGTGTTTGTGTTTATTCAGAATTGACAGAATGTGTGTGTGTGTGTGTG
>JANJYP010003449.1:0-10867 GCA_024605115.1 Rastrelliger brachysoma | reverse complement strand
ACACACACACACACACACACACACACACACACACCAGATTGTTGAGCAGGCCAGATTACCTGAGTGAATATCCTGGGTTTTACTCCATGCCCCAAAATGAATGAAATCCCCCCCATTACCACGCAGGTTACAAAAGGTATATCCAGCTGTACTGAGGCAGTAAGCTGATTACAGATGGAACTAACACAATTACTCCTCTGTAATGCAATTAACACGAACTGGATTGTGAAATAAGCAACCGGACTGTCATGTGGATTCTCTCAAGATGTAGAGCTCCTCCACAGAATGACGTCAGAGATGCAATAGCTTCAGTTAATCATTTAACTGTATTGCCAAGCTAGTTAATGTCAGTGCATATCAGCACACACCCTTTTGCATTACATATTAATGCACAAACATGTGAATCAATTATATAATAAATATTCTGTCTGTACATGTTTATCTATGTTGTCTTCTAGATTTTTTTTATCTGATCAATGTAATGGACTGTATATGAGTGTTATCCTCCTCCTGCTATTCCAGTGCAGTATAGAGTGATCATTTTGCTATTAGTGCTGTTGGTGTGTTGCTCTCTTGTGTGCCAGGCAACTGTTTTCCATACAAACCAACAGACTCTGCAGCACAGACACTTGAAAATTGTAATTTGTGTGTATATGAGTGTGTGGTACTTAGGTGAGCCTAATGTAGCAGTGATTTGCTGAGCAGGCAGCAGCACTGCTACAATTTATTCCAAGTATTTAGATGTTATGTGCAGCATTCAATCACGCTTCAGCAGATGCACATAAAGTATATGGCACATCTTCAGGATAGTGGTGCTGGTTGTACAGAGAGGAATTTTCAGATGCATGCTCGGACTAAATGGTGAATTGCTTCTTCCCCCTCAATCATAAACAACAAACACATATACATGCTGGGACATGGAGATGGAAAAAGTCCCTATCCATGTGTGAGGCTGTTGTAAAGGTCATCTCCCCAACCAGTTTAATTTTTGCTCTTCCTCAAGAGTTAAGATCTATAAAGTGATCAATAAATCTCTTTAAATGTCTCTGCATCAAGGCTGCATACGATTTAACACCCTGCCTCTTCTGCTACCTGCCACACTGGTAGAGCATCCATTGACAGACCCCAGGCTTTATCTGCTCACAAGCTAACCCTAGGTAATGGACAGACTTTTACATTTGATAGATATCAGAACTGGTTCAAAGTCCGCAGAACAGCTCTAATCCACAGCCACCGGACAATTTGTGGTATGGAAGATATGTCACCTGTGATCTACAGTGGGGAACAAAGTGTCCTTAGGTGTGGGATTCTTTCTTTCAGGCAATATTGATTGAAGGAAAGATGATCTGAGGAGGCCATTAGGAGGATTGAGGAGGGGTGAACAGGCAAGTAGAGACTATGATGAGCACCTCCCTCATCATTATGCCATGTACAGCACTGCCTACAGCATCAGCCTCATATGCAGAATCACACACAGACACTCAAACACAGGCAGCCAGAGAGTAAAGCAGGATTAGTTCAGAATTTACAGAAGCAATGTGTGAGTGCGAGCAGTCTGCTGTTGTGTTTATTTAGATTCTTGTTTGTGCCCATTTGCTTCCACCATGTTGTTGGGTTGGTTCTGCATCTGCACATGACTACACACTGCTAATGGATGGGGCTCTGTCACAATGAGCACAATGACACACCATAATGGCACGCACACACAAACACTGCATTTTTTTCATGATCAGTATCTTCTCAGTCCAGGTATTTAGACTGGTGTCTTGGGAGGAATGCTGAGTACAGTAAACTGGGATATCTACAGCTGTTGTGAACACCTTCTTTCCTCCTGCTTGTCCTGTAGTATGGTGAGGGAGATACTTGCACTTGGAGCTCATCAGACCACGCTAGATAAAAGCTGCTCAAATCCAGCTGAGAGCTTAATTAAAACGGGGCTGCCATCGCAGAGTGACACCTTTTACAAGCTCCTAACGGCTCTCTGCTTGCTGTTACTGCCAATCCAATTATAGACCAAAACAATAAAATAGACACGTAAGGAGCTGCTGCAAATAGCCCAGCATAAAGAAAAAGAGGGAAAGCTATTAAAGATTATATGACGATTTGCACAGTGGGCTGCAGGGATTTAATTTTCACCACGGATGTTTTTGTAAGTATGCCACACCAGAAAAGCGACCTCTCCTCATTTTTGTGTGTGTGTGTGTCTGTGTGTGTGTGTATGTGTTTGTGTGTTTGTTTGTTTGTGGAGTCCCTGGGGTGATACAGTCCTGTTCTTTTGGCCTGGGCTGAGTTCAGCAGTATCCTGAGGATTATCTTTCCCTATGGAAGGTCACTACTTCAATGTTATTAGGGCAGAGCTCACTCCGATATGATGAAGCCACACACACACAGACATGCACTGTACAAACAAACAAACAAACAAACAGACTTGTATTCAGATCCAGTATATGTCTGTCCTATTGGCTTCTTCTAACAGTATTCCTTTTTTCAATGGCATTAGGCCCCTGGCTCGACAGTGTTCCACAGCAGGATTTGTGACATCTGACATCGGTTTACACATATTAACTATAACACAACAGGTGAGAGGGAGAGATGGTGAAGATGAGAAATAAGGAGACATTGTGTGATATGGCAAGGCAGATAAATGATAAGATAACCATTGTGCTCTGCATGTAAAGGAAAGTCAAGCTGACATATACATTGTAATTCATTCTTTTCTATTTTAAGACCTGTGGGTTTCTCTACACATCATAAATACGAGTTTTAGAGCTATATTTGAGTCCAGTTGTTTGGTACTAGTTACCAAACAACTGACCATCATTAACCAGAGTTAATGAGAGACCCATGCTTTTAGCACACTTTTAATGTGTTACATGGGGCTGTGTAACACATTGTCCTCAGACAAGGGGAAGCCTAAAGACAACCAGAATTAAAATCACATCCAGGGCAAAAAGTAATTTATTATATTACAGAGCTAACCATGGCCACATTGTTTTACAGAAAATTATTCTGTAAGTTAAACTGTCTGCGACAGAGAATTGGCGGGCACTGTGTCCATTGGTCCGTGGGCACAGAGCACGAGATGCTTTTTCTCTCCCACCTGCTCTTTGAATTGTGTTTTTAAAAGGGGAGGCTAAGAAAATACACTCAGCTGAATATTAGATTTTTTTAAGTTCACTTACCTGTTCTAAAAAAGCCATTAAAAAAGTGATGACGTGACAGATTTCATAGTGCCAGTTCTGAGTCACTTTGGCACTTCTGAAAATGTACTTACTCATGGCATCAGCAATGATAGCATCAGCTGTTGTTAGAGGTAAGACTTTCTTGGTTAATACACCTCCTTAAGAGTGTTTCTGCTTCTCTGGTTTATACCACCAAGCAGGATCTCTGCTCACGGTCGCAAGTCCGTCACTGACAAATCAGCTTGTGTTTTTAGCTTTTAGCGCCATGCTCTGTTTAGAGGCTGGGCTCCAAGAGAGAAATGACGGACCTCCAATAAGTAGAGTACCTGGTGGGTGGAGATACTCAAATAGGGGGCATGGTGTTTCAAACGATGGCTCTGGAACATCACAGAACGCTTTAATCTGGAGTGTTTAATCACAATTTACAAAATAAACGGCAGGGCAAAAAATCAGAAAGACAAATGAATGAGCTCAAGACCAGAAAAAGATGGATTTTCATAATATGACCCCTTTAAGATAGATCTGATGCAATAAGGGATTTTTTTTTAAGTGGGAGAGAGAAGATATTAGCAGGAGGCATGTCTGCCTGGGTGCACTACTTCTTCTTCTCTTCTCACTTAACTTCATCTCCTCTCTTTTTTTTTTTACCCAGTGCAGGAAGCAGACCCACCTGCTCTATCATAATGCCTCACTACCTCTGTCTGTGCTGTCTCTGTGCTGGAATTGGCAGGAAATCAATCCTGCTCTCATCTACACTCCCCCCTCCCCTTCTTCTCCTTCCTTCATGTCTTACTCCCCCTTCCGGCTGTAAAGTGTCCATTCTGGACTGAGCACAAACATCAGTACAGCATCGTGCCTTATCAGAGCAGGCACAAAGACCCATGGGCACATTGTTCATCAGTATCAGCCAGCTCCAGTTTCGGTGTACAGTCTGTATCTGCCAAGCCCCCCAAAACACATTCATGACCATAAACAAAACACGAGAATGAAAGCTGAAGCAGCCACCGAAATTATTTTAGGGCAAAATGCATCTTTAGCTGTAGCGCCTGTTAATTACAGCATGCTATCAGAACGGAGAAGATAGACAGTAGGATACAGCACATCATTATTTATTATGCAAATGTATTCCATTTTAGAGACAATTAAGTGATTAGAAAGCTGTCGCTCTCTGCTCTCTTTCGTCTACTTGTCTTTACTTGTCTTTTTCTTTGCTTTTCAGCATATTACTGTAATGAAGCCATTACTTCTTCAAGTGAATTTTAATGAGTTTTTAACTAACATTTTAATGAGCTATACATTACCATAAAGCATGGATTAGCCTAAATTGAATTGTGTGTGTGCGTGTCTGTGTGTGTTAGTATTGTTAAGGGCCGTAAAGGAAAGGGGTTCATTAAGAGTTAATTATATTGTTTCTCAGGCGTAGCACCACACATTTTTTTTTACAGGTTTGGCCAGTAGAATTGCCCACTGTGGTCCTACTGTCATTACTGTGCTACCCAGGGGCTTGTTAGGCCAAATTAGGGGTACTGTTTGAAAAATGAGCTTTGAACATGGCTGCTGTTTAAATAAGGTTGTTTGTTTAGGCTTATCTACTGAATAAGAGACTGAAGCACAGTATGAGGTATGAGTATGATGGAATGCACTCCATTCATTCACAGTCATCCCCACCTATTCAACACCTTTGTACTTTTCTCCACCTCTTCAGTTTGACCTTGAGTAGGCATCCTCTTGTCATCCCCTTGTGTTATGTCTTGCTTTTTTTCTCAGCTCTCTCACCAATGTCTCTTTTATTCTCTCTAAGGCTCTATTAAAAATGCACATTTCATATGATATCACCACCCGTGATTTCCTCCCACTGTGGTATCACTGCCAGCCATATGATTCTCTTTGTCTTGACTCTTTTCCATATTTTCTGCATCTTATCACTGAAAGTGACAGTGTTATTTACAACCCCTTTAGCTCAGGATTTGCAGATAGGGAGAATAGTAGTGGAGATTATATCTGGCTTGGCCATGGTCTACAGAGAATGATCGGGTGTGTATGTATATGGCTTCATCTGCAGAACCTCATCTGCAGTCAGTGCAGAGAAAGCAAGATGCAATGCATGGGACAACATTGTGGGATTGGAGAAACAAAGATTAACTGAGAAGATGGCAGAAAAAGAAAGACAGAAGATGACCCCTGATGGTGGTAGGAGAGAATAAGACAAACAGAGAGAGATGGTGATGAGTTGTGCTAATGATGAGAGTCTCTACTCAGTTCTCAGAGGAGGTATGGCCTTGGGCATCGCCAGACGGCCATATTTTTGCAGCTGTTTCTCTGGTCTGACCTGCAACCCCCCAGTGGAGGAATATAGGGGATATGTGCGAACTTGCGGCTTGCCTGCCTGCTGAGGGGGTAATTTCTGCATCTGGATAGGGGCCAAAGGTCAGTTTTGGCCAGTGGGAGGGCAAATGAGCAAGAGAAAAAACCTGCATCCAGACAAATGGGGCTCATCTCCTTTCACTATGTAGTATTATATAGTGTAGCATTATCCTCCTGCCTTCAGCATCAACAGTCAAAACATTTTGCAGCAAAACATTGATGACAGCCTAGTATGTTTTGTCAAGTGAGATATATGTGGTCTCCCTTCTCTAAGGGTGGAATTGAAAATGGCTGTATTATAATAGCATTCTGCTGGATGAAGCGCAAAAAGCACTCGAAGGAAATGATATTATAGCTTGGAGCTACCTCTCTACAATTCTCCCCATTCGTGTGTGTGNGTGTGTGTGTGTGCATGCTTTATTTTCTAATCAGAGTGTAGGCAGAAGGTGGTGGGCCTGGTTGCTGGGGTATGGCCCCTGGCTTATAGCTGTTGTAATCTTTCTCTGTGTTTCTTAGCTGTTGACCCAGGAGAATATCTATGAAAGTATGAAGGGTCTTTTTCTGCAGTAAATAGGGAGGAAAAAGTAATAACAACTGCACAAACATACACAAACATTCACATTTGTAGTATAACAAAATGATACCAAGCCCTGCAGGTTTTAAAAAATCTTCACAGTTTTTGTGTGTGTGGTGAATATCTATCAAATTGGTGTGGATGACAAAACAAAACGGATGAATAAAAGGTTCTAGACATCAGTCTATGATGTTGTGGCAGTGAGTGCAACCTTTGTGAACCAAAGCTAAGTACACTGCTGTAGGTGAATGTGTTTGTCAGCACTTATCTCAGTATGCAGGCTGGACGCTTCAGTCAAGGCTACCCACTAATCTTACAGACAAGCAGTGTCACCCTCCAGTGACTAATATCTTGGGTGGGAGAAGAGGGCACACTGTACAAAATATCTCTCCTCATCCTGTCCTTGCCCTGCCACCTCTGTGCTATGATGCTAGGTGTTTGTGTTGTCATGTATCTTGCATCAGGCTGAGTTTTTGTGTTTTGAGTGTACCTCTGATAAGAACACACACACACACATACAACACACACAAAGACATGCACTATACAAACAAAATACCTCCACTCTCAACCCTTTAGCTGTTTCACATTGCAGCTTGAAACCTGACTCCCCTGCCATTAAGTCTGAGGTTTTGATACAGCGCCAAGTGAAAGAGCTTCAAATTTGCCATGCTTTGCCCCCTGCCTGATGCTCCTTCATTCAAATCAGCCCAGTTGTGATATTTAGGAAATAAATAAATAAAAATACAAGAAGCAAAGGGAGATTAATATTTTTCTGGTATGGGTTCTATTTAGCCTGCAGCAGGATTGACAGATGTAGCACTTTTCAACAGAGGGGTGTAATGTAAAAAATATATAAATATTAATAAGCAAGAAGGCAGAGTTTGGGGCCTGCTGGAACTCCATGGGAGGTGAGATGTTTTCAGTGGAAGAGGAGCTGAGTGTTTCAGGGGGATAGAAATGCAATTACCTTATGTCTGTCGGGTGATTCAGGCCTATTGGACTACAGAGTTGGAGCCAGAGTTGAGTTTCATAAAGCCAGACTCGCTTAATGATACACATATATTAGATGGGCCTCACACAGAGAGAACAGTTGTGATAATTTTAATATAAAGGTTTTCACATCTTTGTGATGTCTGACACACCTTCATTTTGCCCATTGAGATGCTGTAGACAACTATGGGAGACATGCATGTTCATATTATAATGAAGCAAGGCAAATGCAGTGAGGTGACGAATATTTGAGTTGTGTGTGTGTGTGTATTTAATCCATATTATGACTGTGGCCTTATAGTAAGTATTAGATAGTGTTCTAAAGTGTATTTGAACTGGCCCTTCAATTCATTTACTTAGTAAATGTATCTGTTCAGTATGTTGTTTTGGTATTAACAAGCCCTGCACCAACATGCAGAACATAATCTCTTTGCAGTGTTTTGTCATTCTGTTTGTTTGCTTGTAGCTGTTTGTAACCCTGTGTTTATCCTGCCCTCAACAAGTGTCTGTATGTTGTTTTTATTTGGAGTGTGTGGCTATTTAGTATTTTTATTCCATGATTTTTGTATTCTCTGCAGTATGTGGTTACTTTTTGTGTATTTATTTTGATAGCATGGTGTAGATGCATTTACTGTGACATACTGTGCAGTATTAGATAGATTAGATTATGGTGCCGTGCAGCACAGCACAAGCACCATAATGATGCACCTAACGTGTGTCTCTTTTGTCACTGTTCGGTTTCAAAGGAAATTGATTCTGACAAAATCCCATGGGTGCTATCAGCGATGAATGGAAAGGAGCAATTAAATCCAACGTGATCTTGAAAACAACAGGCTGTGTATGGTCCAAACCAGGCTATGATTTTAAACAGCAGGACTTCTGTTTGTAATGCAAATACAAAGAGCCCAGTGGTGGTGGCTGTTATGCCCACCCTGGCCAGGGGGTCTGCCACTTTGGAGCTGGCTAATTACTTTAGCTCTTTAGATTAGAGGGCAGCCCTGCATGAGAGAATGAAAACCTCTACTTCTACCTTTTCTGTATTCTCTGCTATTACCCCTGTGTAAAGGTTTCATTTGAATTCATGTCACACAGAAGTCCCACTCTGTAACCGTGCGCATCCCCAGGATAATTGGGTTGAAAGCTTCCTCTCTTCCCCTGCCTCAGCCTACCCTTGGTGTAAATAAATAAATAAGAAGACAATGGTTGTGCGGCTTTTGGTAGAGAGTGTAAGAAGAGTGAATGAGAGAAGCCTGGAGCGCAGGGACCAGCAATCCACCCTTATGATCCTGGCCCTCCCTGCCATTGTCCCCTGTGCCATGTGAAATTTACATAAGGACCTATGGTGCTGCCCTTAATTTAGCCCTCCTCAAGCATCTTCAAACATCCTCCAACAAGCTTAGTCCTTTTATTCATCAGAGGAATCATGCGTCCTTCACTGCAGCATGGATTGAGATATTGCTCAAGCTGAAATTCCTGAAGTGCTATTCTACAGATTAGATTTATTGTAGATCAAATGGAGAAAGATCAGTTTGAGTTCACACAGCAGGAGAGAGCCAGAGTGAGCCCTAGCTTGTACCTTTGAACCNGTTTGAGTTCACACAGCAGGAGAGAGCCAGAGTGAGCCCTAGTTTGTACCTTTGAACCTTTTTTACTATAATAGGTATTTTTGTATTCACTGATTGGTATGAAACTACATGCTGGACATTGTCTAAATACACCTTTGTCCAGTTACTACATTTGTGTACAGATATTCTTTCACATTTTCATTTGTGTGCTTGTGTGCAACAGCAATAATGGACTGATGTATGTTTTGTTGAACATGATGCAGGGGGCTATCTGTGTGATGAAAGGCATACCTTAGGGTGATTAGATACAAGGCCACAGTTGCTCAGAAAACCACCTACTGTGTTTTTGAGTGTTAGCCTGTATCTTTGTGGGTTTATGTGTGTGTATGTGTACATGCCAGCAAAGCAGAGCAATGCTGCACCCCTGTGAGCTTTCATATGTGAATGACATCAAGCTTCAGGGCATTCTGTCTCTGTTTGTTCTGCTACCTCCACAGGGACCTCCATTACCTCCAATTAGCTTTCACTTGTGCTTGCCTAGTCAGATGAAGCTGCACATCCCATTTAAATAGCCCACTGCTTTTAGAATCAACAGAAGCTGCATATATTCATTTTATGTTGCACATGCAACTTAATATATGACAAGAAATGTTATGATTGTGATTTAATTGTGATTTCAAGAATTTAAATTGAAGTAAGTGATACTACATTATGTACAACTTTCCCTTCTTTTCACCTTCAGTGCTGCGAGATGACTTCAGACAAAATCCTACAGACGTGGTGGTGGCAGCAGGAGAGCCAGCAATCCTTGAGTGTGTTCCTCCCAGAGGCCATCCTGAACCCACCATCTACTGGAAGAAAGATAAAGTGCGAATTGAGGACAAAGATGACAGGATCACTGTGAGTACTATTATCATCTATTTTAATAAGTGGACTGATTAGGCATTGTGACAGTTTACTGTCAGCTTTATTACTAGTTTCTGACCAAATATTAAAAAATGCTCTTGCACACCAGCACAGGAGTGGGCTGCCATCCCCAGCAGTGTTGCTTCTCAGATGGGTCAATATNCTGTCAGCTTTATTACTAGTTTCTGACCAAATATTAAAAAATGCTCTTGCACAGCAGCACAGGAGTGGGCTGCCATCCCCAGCAGTGTTGCTTCTCAGATGGGTCAATAAGATAAAAATTCATAAATTAGTATTTGTGTATGTAATATAGACTTTTTTATTCTTTCCCTAGATTCGAGGTGGAAAGCTAATGATCTCCAACACAAGAAAGAGTGATGCTGGCATGTACATCTGTGTGGGTACTAACATGGTCGGAGAAAGGGACAGCGAGACAGCACAAGTCACTGTGTTCGGTAAGCTTTTTCTGATTCTCCTCAGTGATATAGCACCGTACCCTGTAACTGTGTATTCTCAGTTGCTGTGTAATTCTCAATTTGAGATATGTCTCAAATGTACATTCTGCTTCATACTTGTGGGGGAAGTGTTTTCCCAATTGAATTTTAATTCCTGGTGATTGTGGTTTCTGGTAGAGTCTGCCCAGTAAGCTCCCAATCTGAAACACATTTACTGTGCAACACATTTGATATTTAGTCATTAAGCTGTCATGTTACAGAGGCAGAATGAAATGTTATGAATATGTTCGCTGTATAAACCTCAGTTTCTGTATTGCCAAAGCGAACAAGGAGCCAGTAATGAGTTTAGTCAGCGCCTCAGTACTATTACTGTGTAGCTTAAACCATATAGAGACCATAAAAGAGATTGTCGATGATCATGTAGTGGCATTGAACAAATAGAGAATAACTGGGGTGAGATGGTAGAGGTAGCCATTCTATAAGGGGCCATTGTGTGTAATACATAGCTACACTGTACATTCAAGCGCTGACATAAACTAAATTAATTGCAGTAATTAAGTTTTTCATTTCTATACTCTGTGATCATCCTGCAGAGCGACCAACCTTCCTCCGGAGGCCTATCAACCAGGTTGTCCTGGAAGAGGAAACAGTAGAGTTCCGTTGTCAGGTACAAGGAGACCCCCAACCTAATGTACGCTGGAGGAAAGATGACGTTGATGTCCCTCGTGGAAGGTATGTTCATCTATAAAGGGGAAAAATATTCTTTAAAATACTGATAAAATGATGGCTGATAAGAGCGAACATTTCACCCTATGTGTTAAGGATATGAGT
>JANJYP010003422.1:0-12938 GCA_024605115.1 Rastrelliger brachysoma | reverse complement strand
GTGTAGATTAGTCACAATAGTTAGCATACACAGGGTTAAAGGCACCATGGGTATGCTTAATTTCTTAATGCATTCAGCACTGAAGTGTGATAGTAGTCTGTGCTGTGTTTCTGGGCCCATTTTTGCTGCTTTTAATGCAACATTTACAAGTCAGACTTCTACAGATATACACTAACAGCAAACCTGTGTGAGCTTTTGTTTGTGAAAGCATTGTATTTCTCTTAGTTTCTAAAATGAAACTTTTCTGATCAGAGGATGTCTTTATCGTAAAAAAAAAAGTCTTGCATTGTACCTTCAGTGAAACCACATTCACAGTTTACAGTCAGTTGTGTGTAGTGAACACTGTAGCAGACATGAGGTGAGCTGTGTTGTGTATTGTACCTGCTTAAAAAAAGCATTATGCCACTGTGGCTTCACTGTAAACTTTGAGATCTATGCCGAGCAATTTCAAAACTAAACACTTTGAATGGATGTGACTGTCCGCTGTGAATGAGCGATAATCACCCAATGAATCTGAGATTGCTTAATCTGCGTGTGCAAAGGCAAATCTGTCAGAAGGGATTAGAGTGCCAGATTAAATTTAATAGCATTATCGCAATCATCCTATTAAGAATGGTACTCTAATTGTAATCTGTTACAAGTGCTTAAAATCATACTAATCAGGAGCTAAACAGCAAATGCTTTCATGGAAATGCTTGTTATTATTTATATTTAAGGTGGTGACATGCATTTTGATTGAGAATATACTGTAATTATACAGTATATTGTAGACAAATATTTTTCACAGCATGAAATGGTGGTTAATCACAATGATGGCAGTTTTTCAGGATGTGGTCTGTAAATGAAAAAGAAACTATTCTTATTTGATCTATAATTCTGAAACTGAAACGACAGTTATCACACCACTGAAATTGTGTAATTAAATTAAATACACTGCAGTACATTGTAATACGTTATCTTATGGGTTTGCAACTTCCTAGAAATTTGAATGGAATAAGATGTGTAATTTTAGTTCATTGCAAAGTATTGAACTGAAATTACTCTCATGTAGATTAGATTAAAACTCAGTTTAGGAAATTACAGACTGGCAAAGTTAAGTATTGCCTTATACACTTAAAATGTAATTTCAAGTGAGTAAATGGAAATCTGTAATGTAATAAATTACCTTGAAGCCTCTCTAGGCCTGCCCTAACCCTAACCCTGTCAGTTGTTCATCCTCATATTGCCTTTCACCCCACTCTTGATGAATTTAGATTATATTCTGGTGAGGTAGATAGCCCTTTAAAGGATTAATTCACACAAATGTGAAGATGGCATATGGACTTTCCTCAGTACCAAAGCATGAAATCACAAAGACACCACTGTTCATATTCCCCTCTGTCTGAATGCTGCCTCCAAATGCAGAATAAAATGTAATATATGGTTTTTATTTCAGTGTCTCTAAATGATCTGAAATCTATTTTGTAATGGTATAAATGCACTGTTAAAAATAAGAAAGTCAAATTAGTCATATTTTGCACTATCATCTTTCTTTTGTTGTCATTTTCTGTGTTTTTCTTTTAGCAAAGCTCCCTGAATAAATTCTTAAATTGGAACTAAAGGTTTAAACTAGACCTGTAATCATGAGCAAAAGTGACTTGAACCCCACAGTAGTCATGTGAGCTGTAATTGTATGTACGTGTCCCGCATGTATAAAATATGTACTGTACGTTGTTTCATTCATGATATTCATGAAGACAGAAAGCAAAAGCATTGTGAGAGAGCAGAGGCAGTGCAGTGCTGGGATGACTATTGAGAACTGTTCACTTTGTAATTGTCTGCAAGCACATGCATTATCGGTGTCAAAATGTGTGGGGTTGTGGAGCTGGGAGTAATGTGTGAATAAAGAATGTGCATCACCATTCAAATATGTCTGTTGAAAGTAATGCAGTTGTTCAGCGATGAAGATTTATGGAGTGTGTTGAACCAGGCAGAGGAGGACAGAGAGGAGATAGAGTTACACTCTATTATTTCACTCATGAATGGCCTATATCAGAGCTTTGAAAAGTCCTCAAGAACACTTCAAACAGTTTTAAAGGAGGCTCAATAGAAGGAGGTGACACGTATTACACTAGTTATCAAAAGTGGATTATGCAGAATAGTCCAAATTGGTATGTGATTTGATTAAAGAGATAGACTCAGAAGAACAGACCTTACCTGTGTCTTTGATGTAGTCTCAAGGATGTCAAACAGTAATATTAGGCTATTTTTGCTTGTTGAGATATTGATAGTCAAGTAACATAAACATGATCCTATGAGCATCCAGTTAAACTAAGCAAGTAAATCTGAGTGATTGGGGTGGGGATAGTGGATTCTGTCTGAGGAGAACCTAACCTATACATTAAGTCTCCACATGAGACAAAGTACAGACACAGGTACAAAGTACATCCAACTTTATGGACTAAAATCTAGATGAGATAAAACCCTGATCCAGAAATCCAGCTCCATTTTTTCAGTCAAATCTAATCTAACGTATTATTTATTTACTAAAGTCAAATGTTTTTATGACAGAAGAAAGTGTACAGGTGTTAGCTGAAGGTAACATAGCTAGTTAAAATAACCCATTTAAAATAAAACACTGCTTGGGTATTTCTGGTAAATTACTGGGAAGGTTTCACTTTCAGTGTGCCAGTTCCCCCACACCCTTCTCCCTCAAAGAATAGTTTCATTTTAGCCAGTCCTTTAACAGAGAAACACGCATCTGAACTACAGCAGCAACTAGATTTTCATCTACACCTGCATCTACAACCGGTGAGTTTAACATTTAACCTGCATCCATTACCTGCAGAGTAAATAGATGCATTTTGGAGATCCAATTTTAATCACCTTATCAATATAAATTGGTGAGAGCGTGATTTGCGGTTGGTAGTAAACGATTTGCTTTCGCTTTCTGACTATGGATTTTTAAATTGAGTATTCCTTATCATTTTGTTTTTTCAGTCAATCTGCAGTTATGTTTAAGTAATGTGAAGCACTTGCTTTCATGTTAGAAAAAATAGGTGTAAAAAAAAAAACCTTAAAGAAGAGTTAGGTGAAGTAGCCTACACAAACCAACCTGGTTTGTGGGTGTCAGAAAGAGGCTATCAATACTCCTGAAACTTCCAGCAGAGTTGGGATGTCTGCATAACTGAAATATTGTAGAAGAAATTCCATTAGCTACTGTACCCAATCTACTCTCATCATACTAATTAAAAACACTTCAATTAATATTCATAGCTTCCTAAAATTAGCTCTGAATAATAAAACATCACTCCACAAAGGCACACATTTTCTGTCATAAACTTCTATTTGTATATTAAGTTCAAAAAGTTACACAGGTTCTTCATATTTCACAAGTGATATTTCACTTGGCAGCATGCTATTTTTTGGAAGTGGCCAATAATAAACGTTGATGTTTAATCAAAGTGCTGCATCCTCTGGTCTGTACATGCAGTCTCTGTCATGTCAGTGGTCACATCCAGCTTGTCAGAAGATCAGCACAAGAAGCTGCTGTCACTCCTTGGTCATGTCAGACTTCACCTGCTCTACAAAGCCACTGTTCATGGCTTCACTGCTGCTGCTTTTCACAACCGCTGCGACAGACAGGGTCCCACCGTCATTGTGGCTTACACTGCTGGGTTTGTCTTTGGAGCCTACACCTCTAAGGACTATGCTCAGAGTGGAGAGGGTGTCAAGGATGAGCAAGCTTTCCTCTACAGCATCACGGCAGGGGCAGACAAACCTCTAAGGGTGGGGGGTATCAGCGGCCAGTCTGCTTTCACAGATGCAAACACTGGTCCAAATTATGGTGCTTTGGTGTTCCTGCATGAGGACAAACCTGTGTTCCAGTCCAACCCGGGGACAAGCTTTGTCTTTCAGCCTGAAGCGATGCACGGAGGAGACATGGCACTGACTGAGTTTGAAGTGTATCGAGTTGAAGGTGTGTGATGATGAGCATATACAAAGTCCTTAATGCTTAATGTTTATTTTATCTATTTATACCCAATTAGTCAATACGATTAAAATAGTTAAAAATGATTGATTTTTGCCAAAGGTGATTTTATTAATTGTTTTCCACTTGCAGGATTGGGAGATCTCCTGACCAAACCCTGGAGGAACATCCAGTGGACTGCTGAGTATGTAATCTGTGTCAAGATAAGTCATTATTAATTATGTCATCATAAAAGCTGTGACGCAAGTGGATAATTGAAGAAGTTTAGTATTCAGACTTGAACAGGAGGTAGTGCTTTTATATGTAATTGCCTGATATTCATAATGGCAGTTCTTATTTGTTATAAGTGGTACAGTCTTATTAGCTGGTTATCTAACTTAATGACTTCAAGCTGGTATTAAAGCATATATTATGCACATTTCCTATATTTTTATCTTGAGGCTACTAGTATATATTTATAAAAAAAAAACATCCCCATTCATCTTATATTGGCCTTTCCACACATCCATGCATGAGCCCGAATCAGATCTGTAGTATGATAGCTGACAACATGAGCAACCATAGTAAAAACAAAGGCATGACAAGAAATTAAAGGAAATTAAAATACATTTTTAACTTAAACATGACACAAAAAATAATGTCACTGTCCTCCTTTAAACTCTAACAGGTAAGACTTGTGAATTTTGTCCATATTATTTTTGTTTTGTTGTTTGTAGGAGAAAGCAGCAGTTAATGAAGTCCATCCAGGACTATAAGCCTGACATCAAAACAGTGAATGAAGCCCGGGTGTTGATGGTGGGCCCTGTTGGAAGCGGGAAGTCCAGCTTTTTCAACTCCATCAACTCAGTGTTTCGAGGCAATATGACATGCCAGGCCATCGCTGGCACAGCAGGGAAGAGTGTGACCACTCAGGTACTGGAATGAGTTTCAGTATTTGTGATACTCTGCTAGGTTGCAGGTAAAATTAATGTTTTTGTTTGAAATACCAAGGTCAGAGTTTGACACGGACAAAACCAGACAGGATCCCTCCCAGTGGCCACATATGAAACAAAGAAATATGTATATCTTTGATTCATATGTGAATGTTAGTTACCTTGTGCAGGTCATATGAGTGTAAAACTAAATCAGCATGCTGTGTTACATTGTGTGTCATCTCTATAGTTCCGCACCTACTCCATCAAGGCAGGGAAAGGTGGTAGAACTGTTCCACTGATCCTGTGTGACACCATGGGGCTGGAGGATACTGATGGTTTGGACATTGAGGACTTGGTCAACATCTGCAAGGGGCACATAGTGGATCGCTACCAGGTCTTCTACATTACCCTGCCATCAAAAAGCTTACAAATTTACACTTACAAAATAATAACAAATTAATATGTCTCTACTTTGTTCATCCTACAGTTTAGCCCCTCTATGCCGCTCATGGAAAATGCTCCCGGCTTCAAGAAGCATGCAACTCTGAAAGACATGATTCACTGTGTGGTTTACGTGGTCGACACCAACAAGGTGGCTGTTCTTAATGAAAAAATGCTGGACAAGTTCACCACCATCCGGAAAAAGATCAACCAGCTGGGTAGGCAAGAGAATAAGGTTATTAATGTATAGGTCTTTCCCCACACCGTGTTTCTTTTTGTGCTGCATGAACTCTAAGGATCAGTAATCTTTAAACTTATCTTTTATACTATTTTGTTCTTATAGGCATTCCTCAGTTACTTCTGATGACCAAAGTAGATGAAGCCTGTCCACTGGTGGCAGAAGACTTGAAGAGAGTTTATCACAGTGTTTACATTCAGAAGAAGGTAATAGTTTTATATAACCTCCGTAAGATCATCATGTTGAGATCAGAAGAAATCATAGCTATAAAACGGTGGTCATCAAGCCTCCTGAAGAGCTACTGTCCTGCATGCTCAGGGATGTCCCCACTGTAACACACCTAACTACAATCATTAACTCATTATCAACCAGCTGAAACTTGTCAAGGGTTTCATAATAAGTTAATATAATCGGGTGTGTTATTATTGAGAGATACTAAAAACATACAGGACAATAGCCTGGGTAGTGACCCCTGCTGTAGAGGATGAGAAACTTGCTGTGGTGGTATTAATAAATATCACACTCCCTGATATATGTACATTTCTGTGGCTGCTTTTGTAGGCCCGTGAGTTGTGTGAGGTTTTGGGCGTCCCTATGTCCTGTGTGCTACCGGTGAAGAACTACAGTGAGGAGATCGAGTTGGACCCAAACACTGACGTACTGCTGTTTTCTGCTGTGGAGCAGATGCTCAACTATGCAGACAGCTTCTTTGAGAACCAGATCGTTGAGGATGCGGAGGTAAATGATCACCTGGATCTCTACAGATCCAGTGATTATCTCCGCCAAGAGTTATCACACCATTGTGAACAGCAGATTGTTTGACAGTCATACAGTCATTGTTGATTACAAGTATGTAATGAAATGCATGGCTATTCAAAATTCTAATATTTTCTATGTCTTTATTTGCCAGCAGCATGAAAACAAACAACATCAAACAAAGTGAAACATGATGGATTTATTTAAAGGGCCAATGACTGACACACCATAACCTATGTGGACATTTTTTAGATTGTTTTTCTTCAGCAATTTTTTTTTCATCGTTTTGATTCATGAGTTGAGTTGTTGCATTACGATTGATGTCTCCAAAGGGGTATTCCAGAAAGTGGCTTATATGTAACCCTGAGATGAGGGAAACTGAGTGATTGATTCCAGGAAAAGAATAAGTGAAACTCAGAGTCAGTCACCATGGTAACAGACTCTGTGAACATAACCTGCCCGCTATCAGGTTTTCGTTCAGAAACCCTGAGTTTCTACCTGTCCCCTCCCACCTGAAGCAAACTGTTAGACACAGGTTGTCTGTTTCTTCACAATCCGATTTAGATAGCTTATCAAGGCAGAATTAATTTGCAAGGCTTTAAGTTGGGAAAGAATTTTTAGGCCTCAATTGGGTGTGCTCTCATTTCCAGATGAATATCATTTAGAATAATATTACTTTTCATACAGCCATTTCTTCACCTAAACATATATAGTCTCACAGCAAATCATTCACTTTTAATCACTTGTTGTTTCCAAGGTCAAGAATGCAACTCAGTTCTTAACTCTACAGGGATGAGAAGTCCTCAAATATTCTTGATTTCCATAACAGCTTACCAATCTACTGTTGATAAAGATGATATGTTTTGACTGAAATCAGAAGAGCTAATAAATTGCTCTTGATTTTAGATTGTTTTGTCAGCTGGGGTAGAAGTCTTGAAATATACTTGACATTTAAACCACTTCAGTAGTTCACTCATTCTTGCATTTATTATACATTATCACTGTAGCTTATAATGTGAGCCTGGATAACATGTATGTCTGACTTATCTATGTGTTTTGCTTTCAGAATGAGTTTTACAACAGTGAGGTTGTTATGCAGTCGTGTCTTTCTTTCAGTTAGCCGCTAGATGTCAGTAATCATTTCATAATCTCTTGGATTTAGTCATGGAAACTGGGATGTTTTGGAAATATCAAAGTTGCACAACTGCATGTGATCTGAAATTCAATAAATGTTTATTAAATAATCTAAAAGAATGTGGTTGAATTTATTAATGCAAAATGTCACATAAATCATCATGTCAGAATGACAAAGCAAACAGTATTTGCATGTTGTGTAAAAAAGACACGCAGTTCAAAGCAACCAAACAAATACACCACCAGCCCACATGATACAGAGAGACCGGGATTTCTTTTGAGCCAATTGCAAAACTGGTGTAGTTTCGGTGCCGCCCTCCTCCCAGCCCCGGTATAAAGACTGTGACGCAACGTTGCCAACAACAACATCGCTACAAAAACTCTGTTGAGCGGACTGAGGACGCTGAAGGAATATTCAAACCACCGGATATCTCACTGGGATTAATATCTTTGCAAACATGATTCCCGAGGAAAGTTTTGCGCCCAGCGTCATCGAGAACAGGTGAGGTTTGCACTTTTTTTTTTCTTCTTCTTCTTTTTCTTTTACACCCGCTGTCAGCCTTGGATAGTTGCATGGCTGTCTGAGCCATGTGGAGGGACATCATGTGCTGCAGGACTGGAATGCTTTCCGTCCTTTGACCCTTGCATTACATGAACTGTTGATGCAAACTGCAATTTGCCAGCTTTAACTTGCTGCAGTGCCAGGTTGTTGTTTAGCATCAATAACTATTTGCTACCTTAATTGCTACAACTGCTAATCTACAGTGAAACAAGAGTAGCCTGAAATATGTATGCATAAGTCATTTATATTCTCCATACATAGCAACAACTGATTGCGCAATACTGAATGTGTAGGTTACACTGCGATAAGACTCGTGTGTGTGTGTGTGGTCCATGCAATGTATATTTATATAGGGCTTATAATCAAAGTCCCTCTTTATTTAATCACAATCAACCATCACTGGTTTGACCGGAACATTAATACGTGCTGAAAGTTTTTTGCCTGACTTTTCTTGGACTTTCTTGCTAGATAATATATTTTAACATCGTGTAATAAAACTGATGAAAACAATAATGGGCTCTGTATATTAAAAAACTGCTGCAAGCGTTTGACATGGCCAATGTTAAGTTTTCTTGCAGAACACAAAAGGATCATTGTCCCTTTTTTCCCTCTTAGGGTGCAGTCTGTGGGTCTGGCTCTGGAGGAGTTGCTGGTGACAGCTCAGAAACAAGACTGCCTAACTGTTGGCATCTATGAATCGGCTAAACTTCTTAACACGTGAGTTGAATTAGTTTCTGAGAATAATTTTGACCAACATTTATGCGTGCAACCTCTGACCATCTCAAATATTTGTGTATGCATGTGCGTTAATTGAAAACCCATCATTTTCCTCCTTTTGTTTCCCTCATCAGAGACCCAGATAGTGTGGTTCTGTGTGTTCTGGCAGCTGATGGTGAAGACGATGTGGCTCTGCAGATCCACTTTACCCTGCTGCAATCATTCTGCTGCGACAGCGGAATCACCATCCTGCGAGTTTCAGGGGTTCAGCGGCTCCAGCAGCTTCTGGGAACTGTTGATGCCAATAGAAATCAAGAAGAGCACGGAGATCTCCACTGCATGCTGGTTACGGTGTGTTGAATCAGCACAGTCCTCTGTTATGTAACTAAAGGCAGTTACAACTGTGTACCATGCAGAAATATTGCAGTTATCACTTGGGATGAATTCCACACAGTAATTAAAATATTGTTTCATATTCAGGTTGCATTTTCTGAAGCATTTTAACAAATTTTGTTTTTTATAATGAATTATGAACACTATCAGCAGATTTAATCATACAAATCTGATATTTGTGTTTCCCCTGCAGAACCCCCAGGCTGATCACTGCAGGCTACAAGAAGTGGGGACCTACTGCCAGGAGAGTCGGCGCCTCAACCAGTGGGTGCCTGAACTGGTCCTGCAGGAACGCTGAAGGGTTTGACACCCAAACACAAATGCAGGAGCCCTTTCTGGGCTTGGGTAAAGATGAACTGAGGGATCCATTGCAGCTCATGCAGGGATGGCCTGGAGTGGACTGAGATGGGCTATCCTGACACATGAAAAGCAGGAACCACACACTCCCATTCAAGGGCTAGAGAACACAGCTGGAGAGAGGACTGGTTTCTGAAATCTGTGTTACATGCAAAAGACACAAAAAGCAAATTTGCATCATGGCCAAACTGTTTTAAAGATTGTCAGTAAAACAAAATTATAGCTTCTGTTTGACATCCACTTCTTTATAAAGTGAGACGGTAATCAAGAAGAGGTCTTTGAAAACAAAACCTCCACACCCCACCTAGTATCTGGAAGATGTGTGTGTTTCTCGGGACCGGACAGGAATGCTGCAGTGGTGAAACTATGCCCAGCATTCCTGAGTATTCTGACAGGGGAGAGTCCTTGGAGAGAAGGTGTGTGTTTTTTGAATGTGTGGAATGTGTGTACAACACTTGTTTCTTTCTTTAGAAATGACTGGGCGTGCAGCCTGTGTGTGTGTGTATGTGTGTGTATGCTCTTGAAATGAGCAGGAATCGTCTCCATGGAAACTGAAATGGAAATTATGTTGGAGTTAAAGTCGTGCAGGATTTGTTGGCATTGCAGGCCCCCTCCCAAAAAAAAAAAACAAAAAGGGGCTTAGATCATGATGCGTTGTGGTCAGAGGATGAACTGTTATCTGATCTGATGGGGAAAAATGACTGTAAATTCTCATTGTACTGAAAAACAAACCAGAGACTTCATATATGTGCCTTCAGGAGTGCTGCCTCTTTGATAGAATGTTAAACTAGTATGAATAATGATACACTAGTAATTTATTGATGATATCATTTGTTTGTGTAGTTATTTATGATATAATTTTGTGCTCTTGTTAACAAAGTCAATAAATTATTTTATTCATAATTGAATGACTCCTTCGTCCATATGAAGAGGTTTATGCTCAGATTTCAAAACTAGAGCCTTGCGTGCGTCATGGAACAGGAGCTACAGCTGAGTCACGCAACAACGTTTGGGATAGGAGTTATGGAAAAAAACATGCATGCTTCGGGCGATGTCTTTGTCAATCCTACAATTGTCATGCCAGGCTTTCCTATTGTAGTAAACATGAGTCAACCCAGAGAAACTGGGGTGGAGACTGAAACTTATTGTGGTGGAATAAACAGGCAAAACAAGCTGATGCAGATCTACTGTCCCTACAAGTTGAGGAGCAGGAAGGAAAATCTATGGGAAAGATCCAAACTGTCTGTCAACATTTCTAAATTAATGTGCACCTTTGCATGCTAGTTGTGTACATGTTTTGTCATGTGATGCTGCTAAACCTGCAAATGCATGATCTAAGAGCTAAAGCATGTGCAAATTACCCTAAGTGTAACCCCACCCATGCCATGGTATCTCCACATGATCAGGTAGCAAGATGTTCTTGTAACTCGGTACAAGTGGTTTTATTCTCTCCTCTGCCCTCCCTTCACTCTGTTTAGCGCTCCACTCCTCCCTCTGCTCTCACATGTTTGTTCACAGCTCCGAGGCTGAGCTGAAGAGAGGGAACATTCAGGCACATGGACCTCCCATTTGTTTACGATCAGCTGGACAGGGGAGTGACTGGGGAGAGGACTGACTTCTGATTGGCTCAGGCTCACCCACCCTAAATTTGATTGGTCTTGGTCTGGAAAGAGTGAGGGAGGGTATGGTTTGAAACTTGGAGGAGACTCGTGACTGTTAAAGCAATGCTTCAAAGGGCAGAGACACGGTTAAGACAGGAGAATAGTAACAATAACATTCCAGCAAAATGACCCAACTTGGAACCTGCTCATTGTTCACTCTGTTTGTTACAACTGTGCTATTATCTTTGCACTGCACAATATGTACCCATTTAGCCAGTGTGCATGTGTAACCATGTGCATTTGTGTGTCTTTGAGATCAGTGGGAGATTAAGCATGACCCTCCCACTCATACAGCATAGGATGAAAAATCAGTTCAGCATGCTAATATGCTTGCAATGATCATTTACTATTTTAGTTTAGTATGTTTGCATGCTAGCATTTGCTAGCACTTAACACTGAGTATAGTATAGCAGAGGCTGATTGGGGTCAGGGGTCATTATCTGCAAGCCAAGTTATTGCACAAATTTAAGTTTTGACATGATGGTGCAATATGGATTACGAAGGGATTACCAAAGTTGTTACAGGTCATTTTATTGGGATATAAGTGTAAAATTTCACATTTCATGACAATCAATCCCATAGTTGCTGAGGCACCTCACTTAAAACCACAAATGTCAACCTCATGGTGTTGCTGGATTAAAAGTCAGGGGATCACCAAGCTCTGCTGTGAATGTCTGCATCAAATGGTGTGCTACTCAAGCAGATGGACACAGACACAGGATGTACGAAATGTTTGAACTGCTGGTGGCACATGGTGACATCAGCGGATAATCAGAGTCAATGTGAGTCATCTTGACTGCATGGTTGCCTGTAACAAATTTAAATGCATTGCATACANATCAGCGGATAATCAGAGTCAATGTGAGTCATCTTGACTGCACTGTTGCCTGTAACAAATTTAAATGCATTGCATACAGTAGTTGTTGAGATAGTTTAGTTGTGAATAAANAGTAGTTGTTGAGATAGTTTAGTTGTGAGTAAAGTGCACAAACTGATACACTGGCATTGCTAAAAATAAAAAAATACACAAGGGCATGTTATTATATCATCTTTTTATTAATGTTATCTACTTTTCAATATTATCTTTTTTTAACAGCAATATCCACAAAATATTAACAGTGTGCAAGAAAACATGAGTTATGGCACATCAGAGAACAGTTACAAAAAATAGATATATTTTCTTCATAATCAATCAAGGCAAAAAAGATACATATACTGTATGCATACACAGGAGATCAGAACACAAAAGATGAGTCTCAGGAAGGGCTCAGAGCCGATTCAGCGATGTTTGATATGAAAGTCCACCAGTGAGAAGCCTCAACTCTCCCCACCTGACCAGAAATGAATTTCACCGGGCTCGCTTTGTGTGAAAACACCAGTGGATTTCCATCACGAGCCATGTGTTCTACTTTAAGACTATTCATTCTGTTGATCTGATAACCCCAAGACCAGCATTAACACAATATACGCCACTATAAGGCAAACTAACAACCAACCAATCAGACAAACTGTCAGCCAAACCAGTGATTCAGATCGGCTGTTTCTGATTGTAAGCCCAACCAGCTATGGAATGATTGAAAAAAACAATTATGATAAAAAATAGCATTTTGCAGANTGTGTGTGTGTGTGTGTGTGTGTGTGTGTGTGTGTGTGTGTGTGTGTGTGTGTGTGTGTGTGTGTGTGTGTGTGCTGGTATGTATACTTGTTTCATGTCTTTGCAGCTGTCATCTTTATTGACACCAGCTGCACCTTCTGTTGAAATGAAAAGGAAATGCTTTCCCTTTCTTGATCAGTT
>JANJYP010003391.1:0-14492 GCA_024605115.1 Rastrelliger brachysoma | reverse complement strand
GCTCCGGCCGGGATTCGAACTGGGGTCTGCTGCTTAAGAGCTCCATATGGCTTACACTGTAACCACTACACCACCAAGTGAGCCGTAGTGCTCATCTTCTGACTCATAATTCACCAGTTCACATTCATAAATCCTAATCAGTCACAGTCTAACATTTGATAGACTATGATGAATGCAACATGCTGGTCAGCTGCGTGTTTCATAAACACAGGTCAGATTAGTATATTTATAAAAATGTATATCAGCAGCACAAAAATTCTTGAATACGTAAAAATATAACTATGTATTTTATTTCTGTTTTTGTAAGCTGTGGGTCACATTAGGAAAAGTCTGGTAAAAATAAATGTGTAGTGGTGTTTTTCCAGCTCTCAGATGTAAAAATGGGTGAGATCTGACCCTGAACAGTATGTAATAGTTAAGATTATCAGCATGTCCCACTGGCCAGCATACAGACAGGATAGATGCTGTCTGGGGTGAGACGTCACTTGGACCGTGTCTCTGTGGTGCCTGGACAGGTTTCAACAGGTTTAACAGGCGGCGGTCATGGTGTTTGTAGGGTGAGATGAGCATGAAATTACAGCTAGACATTTCACCATATCCCAGACCTGACATGAGTACTGCTGAATACAAAACTTCTCTCTGGCTCTCTCACTCTGTTTCTTTGTTGTGGAGAGGTCATGTTTGTTTTCAGGATTACTGCAGAGCAAAAATAATAGCACAAAATGTCCAGTGTCCAGTCTGAAGTTGCATATCATTACTCACCAATTGCTTTGTTGTTTTTTTTTCAAATGTATTTGAAGATTATTGAAAATTCCCTCCAAAATATTAGGATCCAAATTGAAGCATATGTGTTTATAGTAGAAAGCATCAATTGATCATGTGACTGATCAATAAATGTGCAATTAAATCATATTTATTTTACTGTATACATGAAAGTACAACATAGCAGTAATGATTTCCATGTATTTGATGTAAAGTGAAAATGATAAGAACTTTCTGGAAGTGTTTATTGTAGAACCATTAGAGCCATCAGTCTTCACTGCAACATCATAAAAAGAAATCCTCATAACTACTATCTTATTAACACTATCAAATACTAATTTCACTAAAACACATGACAATAGATACAGGTGACCCAGTAGTAAGTGTAACATTTTTAAATATTTTCATTTTTGTGCATTTTGGGCCACTTTAGGGAGTCATCACATTTAAGAGTGGAATACATTTGTGGTGTTTTTACAGCTGTTAAATGCCAAAATGAGTCAAATTTGATCCTGAACAGTGTGTAAGGGTTAAATATGCTAAACATTTCCTCATAAATGGAGACAAGACTTTCACTGTGTTATTCTGAAACAGTACACTGGCATAATTAGACAGACAGAGACAGACAGAGCTGATGACGGAGTGATCAATAACTGAGCAGGAACAGGAACTCTTAACACTTCCTCATTTTCACAAATGAAACTGAGCTGTGTGAGATTACCAGAATATGGATTTTTTATTTTTTTGAGTGGATCGTTTTAAATAGGACGTTCATTTGGGGGAAAAAAAGGAAAGGAGGGAGAGAACGGTCATTACCATTTCCTCACAGCACGGACACACTAGAGAGCTGGAACTCTGAGGCTATGATTTAATTTCTCCACATATGAATGTAAGATGATATACACACAGTGGTCACATCCTGACACACGCTGATCTATGTCGCAGCAGCAAGGTGAGAACTCAAACTACTGCAAGACAAAAGAAACAAAGTCCTCAGCTGCTGTGAGGTCTCTTTCAGGTTTTACTCCTTTGTGTGCAGATATGTCGTATTTTAACCCTTACATACTGTTCATGCCTGAATTTGAGCCTTTTTTTATTTTGTGCAGCTGATAAACATTTTTATAAATGCACATATTCACATTTTGTGTTTTTTTTTTTTTTTTTTTGGCACATACACCTTTATTGTGAAGTTGGTAGACAGGAAATGGGAGATAGAGAGAGGGTAGACACACGGAGAAAGGACGCTGCGTCTGGGATTCGAACCGGGGTCCGCTGCTTAAGAGCACTGCTCCATATGGCATACACGCTAACCACTGCGCCACTGAGCGAGCCTTTTGTGTGTTCTATAGGAAAAAAATTAATAAAAAGCATTCAGCATTCAAACATGCTGAATGCTTTTTGTACTGTAAAATCTTCTGCTGCCCTTTAAAGCACTTTGTAATGGTGTTTTGAAAAGTGCTCTATAATAATAATAATAATAATAAATAGTTTATTATTATTATTATTATTATTATTATTATTATTATTATTATTATTATTATTATTATTATTATTATTATTCATGTAGTAGTGATTGATGAATCCTTCTGCTTGATTAAAATTCACAAACATGTGTTAATGACTGATGGTGAATGTATAGAGTTAAGTCAGTGATCTTTATGCAGGATAGTTAGGTGTTACATGATGTAATAACTTGAGGATGTGTATATTTCAACCCACACATGACCTACATCAGAAACTCTTACATCCTCATACTCATCCTCAAAAATAATCCTCCACATTCTCTTTGTCTGCTCTGTGACAGCTGTGATTTTTGGCTGCTTGACAAATGATTCGTCCCAATCTGACTCCAGCTTTTTTTTTCTTCCTTATGATGTTCAGCTTTTCTCAGCTTTCCTCCTGCCTAACACACTGCATAGCTTTTGGCATGAGCATCAGAAAGCGTTCATGTGCTGACAATAAACCTGGCGGGCATTACAACAACAACCAGCTGAGGGAGGATCACAGTCAATTGTCAGATTTTCTTCTAGAAACACATCCCACACCCTCGGTGTGTACAGATACGTTGTCATCTAACCTGAGCAAAACCTCTCAGCTGGGAAAGCAAAGGAGGCAAATTCATTAAATCCACTTGATCAATTCCTACATTTGAGTTTAAAGGGGTAATACAAAGTTAATACTTCTCGCCAACAGGTTCCAAATGGAATCTGCAAACTCCTTCAGTGAAACCAATTGGAATTCAGTTGAATCTATTTTACATTCAGAGTTTATTCTTACCTGACAGAACCTGCTGGATGCTGGATACACCTCCTATTTTTTATTTTCTATTTTTTTTATTTTAACTTTCCGGACTCAGGTCTACGCAGTGGAGCGAGGAAAGCACTCCAGCCACGTTACAAGATTGAATTTCATGTTTTACCACCGCTGTGGCAGATGCTCCTTGTATAGCCTACAGGTAGGAGGAGTGCAAATGAACTCTTGATGTCAGCGTTTTCTCTCGGTTCAGTTTCTAGCGAGGCGAAAAAAAATAAATAAATAAAACGCACGCACACACACACACACACACACACACACACGCACACACACCCGTGTGTGTGCACACACAAAACAGGCGGAACATGAATGAAAAACAATTTGGAATAAATTTGGTCTATGATTGCAACTCTGTGAGCGGCCATATTTCCTTGCTTGTCACGGCTGGAGAAGTGTGTGTGTGTGTATGTGTGGCTGTTTGTGTTTTCAGGTGCAGCTCCTGAGGGCCCCTTTATCTTATCAATTTGTTTGTGTGTGTATATGTGTGTATGTGTGTGTGTGTGTGTGTGTGTGTGTGTGTGTGTGTGTGTGTGCGTGTGTGTTTTCAATTATGCCACTTCTCTTTAACTCTTAAGGTGTGTGTGTATGAGTGTGTATGTTTGCTGAAAAACCAGGATTTTGCATTTTTAATTTTGTCACTTTTCCTCAACTCTTATGGGTGTGTGTGTGTGTGTGTGTGTGTGTGTGTGTGTGTGTGTGTCTGCGCGTGTGTATTCTGACCACTAGGGAAATGTGCATTAACAGGTTCTAAAGAGCTGCGATCCACAACCAAAGCATTAATGTGAGAACTTAATTAAGGCGACAGTAAGGAAAGCTATTATAGGTAAGCTGGTAGAAATTAACCAGTCAATCTAAGGCCGTCTAAATTGAATTTTTGCTGAAGCGTCCGGCATTCAACTCATCAAATCTCATCTCCTCTTTTGCTACTCCTGACCCCTTGGGTTCAATTGAGGTGTGAGTCCCCCATGCGTGTGTGCGTGCGTGTGTGTGTACCTGCATGTATGTGTGTGTCAGCGCAACACAATATAAAGATGTACACTTTTATATTAGCAAGAATACAGAACTCAATTAAGAAAGCGCTTTAGCAATCCAATTAAAAGTCTTTGGACAATTCCTGCACTTCACTCCCCCATCCCTACCTCCACGCCCACTCTTTCCCTACTAATAATGAAATAACACACACATATCCTCTCTCACTTTCCTCACCTTGTCTTCATAATGAAACAACTTAAAAACACACTAGGGTTTTAAATGGAAGCTTTGAAAGGTTGCAGCAGGCTTTCTCACNGTGTGTGTGTGTGTGTGTGTGTGTGTGTGTGTGTGTGTGTGTGTGTGTGTGTGTGTGTGTGTGTGTGTGTGTGTGTGTGTGTGTGTGTGTGTGTGTGTATCTAAAAGGCCAAACAATTGACTGAGTGTGTTGACTCGTGGATAGAAATGAAACGGCTGCTGTTTGAACAGGTGTCAGAGACAGAGAGCAGTCTTGTCTCCTGTTAATGTGACTATTCGATTAGAGACTAAATTAGCCAAACTGTCCTTTCAATAGTGTGTGTGTGTGTGTGTGTGTGTGTGTGTGTGTGTGTGTGTGTGTGTGTGTGTGTGTGTTAGAGAGAGAGAGAGAGAGAGAGTTAGTAGTGAACGCCTCGTTAATGCGCTCTTTCGCCTTCCGTTTCCACGGCCACAGGAGACAAGACACTTGGCGGTGGCTATCCATCTCCTGTAGCAACCCCTGGGCACGCTCAGATCAATTCTGTATCCCATAATAACATGTGCGTGCAAGCCAGACTGTGGGTGTAATTACCTGGTGTGTCTCTGTGGTAACATAGAAAAGGCTTTTATTAAATTAGCCCAGTGGGTCGGCATTTATAGAGAAGCGTCTGGAGAGGCAGAGAAGCTGGTTATACAGTAGAGCGCAGGGACAAGTTAGCCAGCATTCATCATCCAACATGGAGGGGAGACGAGTTGAATTTGCTGAGTCATTGTTTATGGAGGAAAGAGATGGGCAAAGTTTTAAACCAAACTTAGGAGCTCCATGAACTCCTGACCACACGCTACACTTTTTGGGAACAAATACCTTTCTATCAGTGTCACTATGTAACAATGTAGGAACACAAGTATCTCATCATGTTTGTGTTGCAAAAATTCAGTTGTGAGCTCATTGTTACAAACTTGTGTTTTGCGCTAAGTGTTGTTAAATTTTAACTTAACGGAACTGCTTCACATGTTGGGAAATTTGCTTTCTCACCAAGAGTTAAATAAGATTGATACCACTCATGTTGGTATGGCTACCGTAACCCAGCCTACATGTGGATGTGGACCCCACATGGGTTAAATGTGGACTATGTGGGTAGTGAGTGTGTATGGGCTTGCACTAGGCAACATTTTGTTAGTTAATTTCAGTAATATGGGTCCCTCATGTGAAGCCCATGGGGGCTGACTGTATGAGCCCCATAAGAGATGGAAGTGGGCTAAGCAGGCATGAACATAAACAGGGCAAATTGTATGGGCCCCATATTGTTTCAGAAACATGGGCATGTGTAACTCACACTGTTGGGCTGCACCTGAAACCCAGTCAGAACCCACTTGAAATCCATATAAGCAAACACATGTGGGGTCACAAACTAAAACTTTGGTACACAAGATATTTCCTCAGAATATTTTTATTTCAATTACAACTTGAGTCATAATTCATTATCGTCATGAAACCTTTTTCAGAAGAAGTTCATTTTTTGTGGTCACATATGTTATTGAAAAGTTTGGAGGAGATGTTTTGTTTGATGTGATCTGTATTCTCTTTATCTCTTTGTTTTGCCTGCTCATCTGACCTGTTTTCTGTCTTTGTTTCTATTCCAACTGTTCCAACTAAACTGAGAACTCCTTTTAAGAAATAACCATTGCATATCAGTTACTTTGAAGGAAATTGTTAAATACCTCCTCTAAAGCATATGATCTCCAGAAGTTCTGATTATCTTATGTTCCATACATTGTGGTCACAACATGGGATGCACAGTGTGATTTTGTGAGTAATTTTATCACACAAATAATTTAAAAAAAAAAAGTCATTATATTATCTTGTATTATGTCACATTACAAGAGAGCAGATTTCAAACAAGTATCGAATCGCAAATCCCAAATTAAATAATATGAAAGAACTGTGTCTGGTACTGTATACTAATGAGCAGTCATCTGTCAGACCCCTGCATCCATGTTGACGCCTGATGGCCTCCAAATCATGCAGGCGTGAAAAGTCTGACAGCATTGAGAACAGGTGAATCATAATCCATGTGCGTGTGTCCGTAATGATGATGATATCCCACACGCATAACATCTTGATATCTCCATAATACAATCCAAAACAAAACAACAGTTGATACCTTGAGATATCATCTTATCATTCAATCTGGTTTCAGATGTGGAGAACTAAGTGTGGTCATAGTCTTTGAGAATGTAACAGGCAATTTCATAATTATTTGAGCATCAGAGAGCAAAATAATTGCAGTTTTCAGGAGTGTTGATGTCTGTTTCAGTGTGTATGATATTACAGAAATTCCCTTTATAAATGCAGAGATCATATAAGTGCATTTAATATCTTTGTAGGCTTTCCTTAATGCAAGAAAACAGAACGATAAGCAGTACATACATAGCATTTTGATTGTTGTGACACCATCTCCAGGACCACCAACCTTTATTTTCCATCAAACTTCCTGAAAGACATTATACTTCCATGTTACTCGTTGTGTTCCTTTCTCTTAATAACTTTATGAAGGTACCATGGGGCTGTGAATATGCCCCAGGTTACTGGTTGAATGACATGTTACTAGATAACATTGTCATAAGTATGTCCAATTATTTTCATCTTTGTCTTCCTCATCACACCATTCATGAGCCTCCGTTCAATTACTTAGGTTGTTCCTTTCATTTGCCACTTGTGCCATGAGTAGTACAAAGGCCTACAAGTAGTTAACCTTCATGGCATTTGAAGTAGTATGCCAATTTAAGAATCTATCATCCTGTCGATTTTACAAAAACATATCTTGGTAAGTTTTTTTGTTTTTTTTTTTAACACATCCAGAAGATACAACTAAAAAAGTACATACATTGCACAACTATATCTACCTCTGAAGGACATTATGGTGGGTAGCTTAGGAGGTAGAGCAGTCATCTATCAGTCCTTACATTGTCAGTTACATTTCCAGCTCCTCCACTCCACAAGTTGATGTGTCTTTGGGCAAAATACTTAACCCCAGATTGCTCCCAAAAACTATGCAATAACAATGGTGTATGAATGTGTGTGAATGGTTTAGACTCCATCTGATGAGTAGGCTGGTACCTTGGGCGGAGCGCCTATCATCAGTGTGTGTGACATGTAGTGTAAAAGCATTTTGAGTGGTCAAAAAGACTGTAAAAGTGCTACGTAAGTACAGTGCATTTACGATTCATGGCTCTCACTAAATCCTGCACATATTTAATGCTGGGTACAAAATATACATGATATAAACAATACATTATATATAGAATAGATACTTTGTCACTGTACTGATAAAACAATGCGTTGAAACATATCACAGCATCCTAATTGTCTTAAAATGACAACATCTGAAAATCAATATGTCTTAAAATAGTCACAATTATACATATAGTCATTTGATTTATTATTGATCTCAAAATATTGATCAGTAAGGCTTTAAGGTGAAATTTAATTATTTGATACTAGGAGAGCATTTTGTTAATGTTTCTTAATTATTTTTTATTTTCTTATTTATGAAAAAGTACTCCAATTTCATTGGTTATTTAATTGTAACACATTGGAGTCATTTTGTTGCCATCTTGTCCATACTTTTTTTTTATCATTTATAGTATGAAATTGGTGTAAAATACCTTTCACTTTTCATATGGATGCAGCCATTTCAGGTGTAATTATACAGGTAATTGCCACTACCTCAACAAGCCACATGCAGTCGGCGGCTCGACTCGCTCTCTTTCATATCTTTTATGTTCATTTGCACTCTGAGGCTCAGTTTATTCGCTGAGTTATAGCAGAAAAAATGAAGCTTTTAAGGATTTTTTTTTTTAAAGACAATTGCACATTAACAACAGCCGGGCAGTTATGTTGGCAGTTCTGACAGATAATACAGAAATCAAACATGCTGATTTTGAAGTTGGTCAAATTAAACTGGAAAAGTGAGTCTCAAAACATCTGGTAGTGCTTACCAGGGGATGGGGCCAACAAAGAGCACAAGGACAATTTTCTTCTCTCTTTTGAAGGCTGTTTTGGTGCTATTTCTGCTTCATTGGACACAATATTTTGTTGCGGGGGGGGAGATGAGACGGCAGAAAAGAAAGGTGGTGATAGCTGATATACTGTAGCTTCTACTTATTCCAGCCTTTTCAAATACACATTTTGTGAAAAATTGAGCATTTGTGAGCATGATTACTGGTTCAAAGTATGATTTGGAAGTGCTGCAATCCTGGCAGAGAGACTTCTTTTCCTGCAAAAGGCAGACATATTTTTAATTTCTGTCTCAAACACAGAACTCCTGATTTCTGATGCTTCTGTTGTGTCTCAAACATTGCTCATTCATCCCATGCCATTGGGAGGGAGGTGGGGGATGGGTGAGTCATATCCCAGCAGTTACTCTACATCTAACACCCTGGCCAGGCTCAAACAGATCAACACACATACAAAGACAAACAAATGAAAACTGATAGATATATTTAGAGTGCTTTTCAGCTTTATGGGATTAGTCAGAGTCTCTAAGCATACTGTTGAAAACACAAATAACAACTGGCTACAACATATTGAGTATGTGCGCCATGCTTTTGTTGAGTCTCCCTGTGGAGGTAATAATACCCGAGTCCTCAAAGGGCCAACATCAAATAAACTCATCAAACTGGGCTGCCATGACAGTTTTGATAGACAGAGCTGCATCCATGTTGTTGCCAGCGGTGACAGTCTGACAGTTGGTTTGTCTGTCATATCAACACTTTGGTTGAAATTTCTCAACGAGATGGATTACGTAGAAATTTGATACCCAAGGCACCCAGAGGATAAATCCTACTGACTTTTACATCTAGTGCCATCTCATCACACACATTTGATCTAGTGAAATAGCTCAATGTGTACTGGATGGAATGGTACTAAGTTTAGTACAGACTTTAACGCTTTTAAAGACGTCAACCCAACGCCCAAGGTACAGTACACTGTTGCCTTGATGCAGTTTTCTTTACACTGTTGCTTTGCTGTTGCCTTGATGCCATTGTGAACCGTTGTGAAGTTTTGCATTGGTGCTGAATGATGCTGTGCAATTCACCACCAAAACACTAGGGGGTGTGAGGTTCCTGAAGAGCCTGAAGGGTCTATTGTGAAAGTCGAATGTTTACCTTCTGACTTTGCTTGTCACAGTGAACACTGGCGACCATAGAGAAAGAGTATTGTAAGAGTTTGAGATGTCCTCAATAATCACTCATCTACTTGGTCCCTGTTTTCTTTTCGCTCAAAAACAATGAAACTCCAACACTTTAAAAATAGCGGTACAGCAGAAGGGGGGAATCTGAAAAAGCCAAAATGCCAGAAATGATTTAGTGCAGACTAAACACAGCTTTTGCAGTTTGCATCACCTCAACAAATTGTTACAATTTTTTGGAGGAGTACGTCAGGTGACAGCGTAGGGCTCTATGGGGCTACAGCATCAACTTGACTCAGTACTATAAACCTGGATTTAAGGTTTCTAGATAATGTATGCTAATGACTTTGGTCTATCCTCTGGCTTCCTCACTAGTGCTACCATGTGCTTAACATTCATGGTTTTAAGTGATAACTATTGGATGGATCACCATTTAAATTAGTACTCACATTGAGGATTCAGGATTTAGAACCTCTCACTTTTCATGTAGCACATCATCAAGTTGAAACTTTAATCTTTCTACTTTGCTTTCTGCCCTTGAAAACTAATGACACACCTATTAGTCTCTGCTGGACCTTGTGTTCTGTGCTAATTAGCAAACATTAGTATGCTGAGATGCTACACCAAGATGCTGACCACAATAAAACATTACCTGCTAAACAGCAGCACATAAGCATTGTCATTGTGAGCCTGTTTGCATACTGACATTAGCAATTAAGATATTCCTTTATTAGCCATGATGGGAAATTTTTATAATATTACAGCAGCAAAGTGGGCAGTAAAAAAGAAGAGCATCAATTAAAAAAGAAACAAAAGTGATAAAAACAATACAAATAAAAGATATAAAAGAATAAAATAAACATAACTTCAAAGCAGCATTGTGCTAAAACTACAGCTACCACAGAAGTGTTGGTCAGCAGTGTTTCAATCAAAATCATATCTTTTTTTTTAATGTCCTATCTTCAAGGATGCTTATGACCATTTTGCATGAACAATTCCTTACTGACAAAACAGTAGTGTTTAATCAAACCATGTGATATGTGGTGAGCTTTAGTAGGGGGGAACAGGGTTGGTTGTCACATTCATCAGATCTCTGCCCCTAGAGGGCGCTGTTAAAAAAGTGCTGGTACTGAAAGTTTCTGAATTTGGGTGAGACCTTACTTCTGGAATATAACACTTGACATTGAGCTGACACAATGTTTATAATAAAACATCATTGGCTTGACAAGTATGAAGAGAGAGCTTAACTACTCTTCAACATGTGGTTGTTACATTTATTGATAGTAATAATCCCAGTGAGGGAAGTTCATAAGTCTCTCCATAAGTTGTTGGTATATACATATACAGTGTGGTATGTTAGGTTATTTCTGTTTAGGAAGACAAACAAGGTCCAGACTACTCCACATGTGAAGATCGGAGCAGTCAGAGAGGTGGAAATGCACAATGTCAGAAGACTCACTTATAGCAATAATTGGTTCTGTTTCTGTTCTCCTGATGTGCTAGGTTGTTGTATCTCAATGAAACTCAACATTTTAAACATATTTCTAAGATTGCTGACATTTTTTCATATTATTTTTCCTTATTGAAATAACACAGAGACACGGTTGTGACAAGTACACAATACATATTTGAAGGTTTATATCTTTTGAACAGAATCAGCTGAAGTAGAGTAAAAACACTTTATTCCTACCTGACACTTTAGTCTTCCATTATAAATGAAAAGAGAATCTATTCACTTTACAGTTTATGAGGAAATCAAAGGAAAGTAATAAGTGTGACTATACGAACCCCATTCTCTCCTAGTAACTTGTAAAATACAGTATTTCATTGTTTGTTGGTTGGTTTGCTTATTTGAAAATCTTATATATATAGACCAAATCTTACAGAACATTATTTATTTCTGTGTAGTTTCCTGAATTGACTGTAAGGCACAGACAATTTGCAGGTTAAACAGTGTTGAATGTACTCTAAATGGAGCTAGACTTGATGGATTTAAGGTAAAATTGAGAGAGAGTGAAGAGAGATGTAACAGAAGCAAGTGTGTGTATGTGCGTGTGGGAGTGTGTGTGTGTGTGTGTGTGCGAGTGAGTTTATCTGTGTCCTCTACACTACAACAATAGATCAACAGCCTTGACCGAGTCAATTTGCCGTGCTCTCCCAACAATTTATCTGTTCCATTTTGACATGCAGGTAATTCACTCTGACAAGTGGGAGAGAGAGAGNAGAGAGAGAGAGAGAGAGAGAGAGAGAGAGAGAGAGAGAGAGAGAGAGAGTCGTCAGGGTGAGCCGCTATCGGCCGCATGTTTGCGCGTGTGTAACCTAGTGTGTTTCTGTCAGCGTGTGTGATGTGTGATGAGTCTAATGGGCCGTGCAAGTTATTTATATGCATCACAGTGAGCAATTGAGACATACAAATAGTATCAGTGTTGATTTTCAACCAGCGAGCACTCCTGCCACCCGCTCATTGCCTTGATTAAGGCTGTCATGTCTACCGGTTGACTGATTAACGCTGTCACCAGTCCTCAGCTCACAGCAACCCTTCTAACACTCTGACTCACACCATCACAGGTGATTAGCATGAGTGAACCACATCATGGTGCTATCAAGAGCCTTTTCTGATGCTAAATAGGAATGATTTTTGGAGAGATTTGGTGCTATTTTAAACCTTTGCTAATTAGGTTTTTTTTTTTTTTTTTTTTTGGTTTTTACATAGCGTGTTTTGGTGACTGTTCAATGTGTCATTTCTAACATTGATTGGTGGAGTTTTGCTGATGATTACTACATGCAATCATTGCTACTCTGTCAGATTTCAGAGCATACACAAAACATGCATTTCTCAAATTGAATTGTCTACAAGTTTTAGGAAGAGAAAGCAAAGTGAGGATATTAAAAAAAAAAATCCCACAGTGAATTTTCAATTGTCAACAAATTTAACAAAAAATGTCTAAATAGAACAGAACATACATTTTTTAAGTTTATAATCTAGTATCAATTTTTAACCCTAACATACTGTTCATATCCTACTTATAATCAGTCTCTACACTAATTTACATTCATAAATTCATCAATAAATATTGGATTAGTCCTTAATGAATCTGTCAGAGAGTGAGCAGAGTGTATTCTATATATTTATGGAAAAAATACACTCACAATAATTATTTTATGACCCATGACAATATTTTATTTAATATGAAGAATACAGCATGTTGAATGGTGTTTTGTGTATTGCATTTGCATATAGGCAAATATGTATCAGCTGCACAAAAACCGGAAAACAACTTTTATTTTCATTGTTGTATATTATTTATCACATTAGGAAAATTCTGGTCAAAAGAAATATGGTGTTGTCATTTATTAAAATGGCCTGAACAGTATGGAAGGGTTAAGTAAAGAAGTAGTGTTATGACCATTAATAAAAAATATATGTATAACATTTTAAAATATGTTTAGTCATTTATTGATATATTTATTTTTTGATGAAACACTATCAATATTTAATAATAGTTTTGGATCAGCTAAGTTGTGATGTCATTCTTAGCTCACGTGAGTCGGTTGCTTTTCTCTCACTTTCAGTCTCAACACAAATATATCATCCTTCAGCTACACTTCACTCAGATCAAACAAGTACCGCACTGCACGCATTTTTTAAAAAAGGTCTTGTTACTGAGAACACAGATATTCTCAGTGTCAGTCACCTAATAAATCCATCCACCTCTCCTGACGCAACTCTTCGGAGTCGCTGCACAAAAGAGAACACTCACGTTTGTCTACTCCCACTCATCAGGAGATGAAACAGAGTTGACTTAATTATTCTATTGAAGCTTATTCACTCATGAACAGGAAGAGGAAGGAATCACCTGTGAACAATGTGTGTTCCGCACATTTAAGATACATATTAACCCTTAGACAGGAACAGAAAATGAGATGTAATGAATATAATTTGATGTTACTACTTTCTCATCTTATTTGTACATGTACACAAAATAATAATTTTAATATATATTTGGATTTTATAGGTTATATCTCCACTAGGATGCATTAATAAAACAAAAATAGTTTTAAAATTGATTTTATCATTTCTTTCAAAGTATTTTGTATACACCATAAGCTTCAGTTCTACCAGTGTAGACCTACCAATTCAAGGCATATACAATTAAACAACCACCAAATCATCCATCCATCCATCCATCCATCCATCCATCCATCCATCCATCCATCCATCCATCCATCCATCCATCCATCCATCCATCCATTTTCCATAATGCATAGGGTAGTGGGTTATATGTTTTGTTTTGTATCATATTTGATACACTGGGAATTTTTGCAATATATTTTTCATGGCATGGTTTTTTTAAACACACAAAAACATACTGAATGCATTTGAGGTCCTGTATAAATCTCATATCACCACCTTCAAACTTTTTTTAATCAATAATAATCATGTGTTTTATTTATAGAGCATATATATTAATGTATTGAATGCTACACTGAGCTCGAAACAGAATGCCTCTGTTTGTATTACTTATGCCTTACAGTGCATGTGTTATCATTTCCTCTAAGTAAAGAAGACAAAGTGCAGCCAAGAGACTGAAAGAACTGAGGTAGCCCTGGTGTTGTGGTGGTGAGCGAGTTATTACACATCCATATATGGGCAGAGCAGTTGTATTGGTTGATGTGTTTGGTAAAGACAGCCAACAGGATGGTCGTAGTATTTTTACCAAGTGCAGTGATCACTTGTTCTCTGGTAGGCTTCTCTACCCCCACCTCTTAGATACACAGCAACCAATCATATTAGAGTTTTATGAAAGGAGTATATGGCACAGACTTAGGCTTTTCTCTCTCTCTCTCTCTCATTCTCACTCTCTCTCTCTTTTACACACACATACATGCACACACACACACACACACACACACAAAATCCTGTCATTCACCCTATAGTATCTTTTTTCAGAATTAATAATGAGAGAAGGTGGAGATTAATCTGTGAATATACAGTACAGTAGGTGGATGTGTGTG
>JANJYP010003374.1:0-10560 GCA_024605115.1 Rastrelliger brachysoma | reverse complement strand
TGAAGCTAAAACTTGCACAGACATGCCTGGATCAGTATGTACCGCATAGCCCTAATCTTGGTGACTCAACAATGGGAAGTGCCTGTAATACCAGAGGTGGGATATATTCACACTATATTAAATCACTACGTGCTGCCACTAAGTGATTTCACTGAGGAATCCCTGTTTGATGATGGAGCTGACAAGGAGCATGGCATGGATGCGGCTCTGGAGGAAGAACGGGTCGTCTACTAATCAGATGGCTGACTGTTTGATTCTGTGCTTCTTCTGTCTGCATAGTCAAAGTGCTCCTGATATTTCTGTCAATGGTGTGTGAATGTTAGCTTCCCCCTGATGAGCAGGATGGAGTAGCAATCTCTGCCATCAATGTATCAGTGTGTGTTTGAATGTGGCCTGTAGTTTAAAGGCGCTTTGAGTGGTCACAATCCTAGAAAAGAAAACCACTTTAAGTACAGTCCATTTACCACAGTGATACAGATTCACTTGATGGTCAATACCTGTAGAAGTTATTACGAACTGAAAATCACAATGAAATCACTAGAGGCAGCTTTGCCCACTGTATGATTTCCAGACCAAACTATATTTCTGCACTCGGTAAGTATATGAAAAGATTTGCATTTTGTATTTATACGTTGACACAGTAGAGTGATAAAAATAATGAATGCTTTATTATAAGCACACTTTATTTTTTTCTCTATGGCCTGACACTCTCCTATTGACTGACCTCCATTTAAGATATCAATTCAACAGGGACCTGAGATCTCCAACAGACTTACAGACCATATTATGGAGCCAAACTTTTTTTCAAATTGTAAATACCAGTTTTACGAAATAAAGCGAGAGTTGTTTCTTTAAAAATATTATTTAAATCAAATGTACAGTCGGCGCGTGTAGCTCAGGATTCATCTGTTCATATAGAAACACACACAGTAGATAACACTTTGAGTGCTGGTAGTCAATATAAATATACATTAGCATAGCTGCCATCTTGGTCCAATCTTGTCAGTCCTCTAAATACAAGCCTTTTGTGGGAGAAGATATATCCACTCTTATACCTATGGTAACTCATTGAAGTGTCAATTAGTTCTTCTGCCATCTATCTCTCAGCTCCATCTGCTAACTTAGTCACCATGATGTCCGAAGCTTTGAGTCAATCTGCTCCCCACCTTTAGAACTCTCTCCCACGAAACATTTGCACTTTGATTATGTCTCCACCTTTAAATCCTGCCTGAAGATGCATTTATTTCAGGTGGCATACTGTCTCACACTAAATATTTATCACAATCTTATTTATCCACTTGCACTTTGTAGTCATAATTATATGCATGTATTTATTTATCTTTGTAAAATTATATTCACCTCGTGTTGGCTGTTTTATACTGTTTTTGTGCAAGTTGTTGTTTCATGTGTGCCTTAAAATAAAATGCATTCATATTATTATTATTATCGTTGTTATTATTATGAGTATTCATAACACAGTTCAATGGAGTGAACATTTTAAAGGGAAATAAAGGAAACTTAAGATGGTTTTCTATAGACCTTTTTCTCTACCTACCAGGAACCTTCTTTGCTTTGTGTGTATGCATTCACTTTTATATAGTGTTTTTATATAATATGCTATATATAGTAATTGTACATGTATATATGTAACATTGTACGTATAAGGGAGTTATGTAACACAGATCTGCTTATTATGTGTGTCCATAGACTTCAAGTTGTAGTAGTGTGACCCATGACTGACTTGTCCTCTTTCAGAAGCTATAGATCGAGATGCTTCATGCTCTTTGTTGGAGCGCAGACACCCTGCTGCTGATCAATAGTAAAGGTCATTGTGTTTCTGTCTTACAAGCCAACATGGCTGGAAGACAGACTTTAGTAGAGATAACTATTGTGTCTTTGGTGTTGTTGATACTTAAAGTAAATACGGGAAATTTCTCCACTGACTGTCGTGACCTGACTTCACTGTCATTAATCTACTGTGAAGAAGTAGAAGAAAGGGGTGTGCTTCACTAAAGGTACAGATCTTTTGGATGCAGCTTGTTGTATTGACTAGGGTCAAGGTAGCACCACTGGTGTCAGAGAGGCTGCAGCAACTGATTTGAAAAACAAGTGTAACAGATTTGTATTAAAGACATTTACGAAGAAAACAAAATCAAATACCGTATTATATTTTATCAGTTTTTGAAGCTTTGGCCATATGTAATGTAGAAATCTGACATATTTCACCACTTTTTGAGGTCATAAATCATTTTTCATTGAAGTTCCTGCTTAGTTGTGTAAATAAAAGTTTATTCTAAATTCAAAATATCAAGATGACTTGCTACTACATACTTTCAAAAAGTAATAAACACTGCAATTATATCAAGCTATTTTTATTTGATTTATTTAATTTATTTTTCACGTGAAGGCAAAGCTGTCAACTAAAAAAAGGAATAATCTCTGACATGACCATGGTGCATGATGATAAATGTAGCACAGCCATTTGGTAGCTCTAATAAGCCATTTACACTTGACCACAATGGGTAATGTCACCCCTTTAACAAATTGCCTTCCTTATCCAAAATGTAGTGATTTTTGTTTTTTGGGAGTATTGAGGTACTGGTCGTTTTTCAGACCTTTTTGCCCTCCTTCTGATCCATTATCTGGAGAATCTGTGCTCAATACACTAATTTCATAAAGTGTTTGTGTGAATGCCAAATCGAGGGCCCTGTTATCTGATTGTAGGCCACACATGTAGTGTTTAATGTAAAAGATGAGGTGATTAAACAAAAATTGTTGCATTCAAACAAATTTAGTGTTTTTGTTTTATTTTTTTTGGAGCTTTTATTTCGAGTACTACTTCATTAAGTAGCTCTATACTTTTTGATTGACACCACTGATTTGCATATTTACACAATAAAATAGTGTTCCTGTGATAATGCACTGGATCTAAGAAGTTTGTTTTCATTTGGTTCAGTCAATTTTGTCATTTTACTAAGTGATCTTAAATCATTAAGTCCACTTATTTCACTGATGTGTGTGATAGTATAGCTATTGTGAGAGTTGCACATGGGTGAGATTCATCATGATGACTTAGTGCTGCTAGATTTGTATGCTAGGATAAATATAACAATTCTTATTATAATTATCAAAATCAGAGAAGTTACTACACTGGGACATGTTCAACAAGAAAGTATATTACATAACAAACCAGAAATTAATTAATACTCACTGCTGCTTTCAGTGAGTGCAAGTAATTAGGATGAAATGTTTTCACCACAAGATTCATGCTACAAGCTGCAGTATCTCTCCTTGCATAATTTTTCAGGTGTGTGTCATTTTCTGGAGACCTTTTACACTCTGACAGCTTACTCAACTAGTATGTTATTTGGACTTGTTAAACAGTTTCCATTAACTTTACTGAACTAGAAATGCATGGGCAAAAAATGGCAGGTGCTGTATAAATATTGGATCGAAATCAGCTTCACAGCTCTCACCCAAAGGCAGCTTTAGTATAAAAAATAGGTTTATTTTCCTCAAAAGTTGGCTCACAAGGAGAAATATATTAAGTCAGGGTCAGAAATCAACTGCCCTTGGGTAATCATAAATTTTGAATGGACTTAAAAATGAAGTGGTAGCCTTTGTGCAACAGTCCTGCTGTCATGGACATTCAGTCACTGACACTCAGTTGTGGATAAAAAGGTAGATGGTCACTGCTCATCCAATCAAGTGCTTTCATTGAAGTTTGCAAAGGGCAACATCTCATCCTCTTTTGTTAGGAATATTTGACTTGTTTTTACTGCAAATCACAGTCAGATGAAGTTCAGTGAAGTTCCTCTGAAACAGCTGCTGCGGGCGAAGATGCAAAATGGATCGGCATACTCACGTACACACACTCATACATCTACTTACTCACACACAACGTTTAATGATTTCTCTCTCTCCCTCTCCCTCTGTCTGCATATCTACTACAAGAAAAAACATAAAAATATCATTACTGTTAAAAAAAAGTTTTTTTCCATCTCTGCAAGACTTTGCCCCTCCCTCACCCAGCACAGCACTGAAATTCCCATCAACGCCCTGGTCACTTCCTGCCTGGATTATTGCAACTCCCTCTTCACTGGTCTTCAGTAAAAACTCATTCAACGTCTACAAACCATTCAGAACACTGCTGCCAGAATCATCACCCGTACAAAGTCCACAGAGCATCCACTAAGCTTCTCCTGCTAACATTCAAAGTACTTAATAGTCAGGCCCCCTCATATCTCTCCAATATGCTTCACCCCTACATCCCACCCCGTTCTTTCTGTTCCTCATCTGCCGTCCTGCTTTCCACTCTCACATTTGCACTCACCTCACCAAGACTCCCATTACAGATACACACATTGGACTCCATCAACATTTTTTAAATCCTACCTCAAAACACACCTTTTTAAACTATCCTATTCTTTATAACTATTCTATCCTTGTTTTATCCTCATTTGCACATTCCTTTAAGTTTGTCTTATTTATGCTATCATTGTTGCTTTTATTGATATTAGTATTGCTTCTATTGTTATTGTTGTTGTTTTTATATGGAAGGTGACCTTGGGTTTCAAGAAAGGTTCCAACAAATAAGATCTATTATTATTATTATTATTATTATTATTATTATTATTATTATTATTATTATTATTATTATTATTATTATTATTATTATATAAAAATACAATTTAAAATAAAAAATATATATAATATAATATTTGTAAATAATACAGTACTTTATTTTCAGTATAGACTCACAAATATATATTTTTACTGTGGGGAAAAGTTCACATTTCTGTTTTAAATTTTAAAAAATACAGTATTTGTATTTTGAAATTTGGCTGTGATTTTTTTTTTTTCAAATGCAATTTGTAGCCTGGTCCAACCTATTTTTTGTTAATAGTAGCCCCAGCTAGGAAATAGGATATATAAGTATAACATTACTGTTTATATTCCACTGCCTTCCGGTTAGCTTTTTATTCACATATTTTGTAAGATGTTTACTGCCAATGCAATGATTCAAGGAAACAGTAATATTAGTAGTGATTCTATCCTGTGCCTTCTGGATGAAAAGGGTTGGTTTGCTTTTGATAGTATGTGTGAGAAAATAGCAGAACATGCAGCAAAGACTACTGCAGGCGTGTTGGTCTAATCTTGTTTTCTGGAGCTTTTATTTCAAGTGGATGGTACAAGTACTTAATGATGTCATGTAAGCAAGCCAGGGCTTTTTTATTTGACTACAATGTATTATATTATATTATATTGTGTTATATTTATTATATTATATTATATTATATTTATTATATTTATTATATTTATTATATTATATTAAACATCAATCGTAGATTCGATTTCAGTTATGCAATATTTTCAATTGCCTCTACCTACATTTCATTGTGATGTTTTCTGTTTTTTATTTTTAAACTAAAGACAAGCTCAATGTTTTTGTGGTCTATATATTTTCTTTCTTTTGCATTTCCAATCTCTTTTCACCCACTGACAGATGCTGTCCTGTTTCCACTGATTTCATTACATATCTCAGATAAATACCTGATATCTATTTTCCATGGCTTTCTAATGAAAAAATTCTTAAGGACATTTAGAAATGTTTTCATCCTTTGCCATCCCTGAAATGGGCAAGGTAAATCGAATACCTGTCTTGATTGCAGTAATGTATCTCCTCAGACTGATATATTGATGGGCACAGTTTGCCAACATTCATTGGGCCTCATGCATGGATTTGATCTTAAATTATACATGTGAATAACACAAGACATTTTGTAGCAGTCATCAGTACATGGATATTTCCTTTAAAATGACTGTAAGTTTAGTTTATTAAATTTGAGTGACCATGTACAAAATAAATATGTCTCAAACAAAGAGACAAGGGTTTTTGTAACTTCTAACTACTTTCCATTTGTCCAGGTGTACAGAAACAAAACAGTCATGCACTGGTTTTTGGACTATTTGTGTTTTTTTTTTTTTTTTTTTTTTTATTGTCTAATCCTGGTTTCACTCTATTTGAAAAACAGTTGCTTTCAACATTGAGTCTTCTTGGAGCGACATGCTCAACTGAGCTATCACACTAATTATGCTATTCAGAGCTGCAGCTGTTTTTTAGTTTGATTCATGTCGTTTCATGCAGCTTTAATGTGCAAGCCATTCTGCGACTGGCTATTTATGTTTTTGTCAACAGAAATAAACACTGAAGTTTATTTGTGTGATCATTGTGCACACATCTTAGTGCTCCGTATTGCCTTGTCTGTCTTATAAAAACAGGTTGTCAGAATGTTACACTGATGCTGACAAGACTGGTTACTTAAAATCCCTTTTTTAATGTCATGGGAGAAAATATGGAAATCAGTGCTGGTTTTAAGATTGACAGCTAGATTCTTCCTTTCTTTAATGGCTTCAAAAGAAAGGCAGAGCTTTGTTGAGGGATGCTACTCTTTCCCCTTGAAGCAGAACTTGAAACTTTTCATTTGCTCAGAGCAGAGCTGATCAAAGTTAATTGATGGTGGAAGAGCAGCATTATGAATTATCTCATGCACTTAGTTATAAGTTTCTTTATAGTTTTTATTGCCTGCCCTGTGAAAAAATGCTGAAATAAATAAGTTCCAAAATGAGCACAATATATGTGCAACATATGCACAAAAGCCAACTAGCATTTTGTGCTGTGAAATGTGAACAATTCTGCTAAAAAAAAAAAAAAAGATCAAGCCTGGGCATGATCTTAAAATCTTAATGTGCAGCTATCTTATGTCTCAGCTGATCTTGTGTAAATGGCTTCTGAAACAGTCAGCAGGGGGACAGGGACAATCAAGGAGGTATCCAATGCTACATCACACCAGAAGGTAAAATGCTTTCACATAAGCTAACCCCTGCCATAACTTCTGGACTTCTTCTGGACACTGGAAGTGTAAACAGCTTTCACACCTCTCCAAAAGAAATTTATTTCAAGAATTGCTGAAATAAATTTTTGGAGACAATCTTCCCTCTGTTATTGGCAATCAGTTATCTGTGCGTTTCACATATTTCATAGCTGACTGCCTCTTTAGTGAGACGCATGCCGACTTAAGGGAATTTGCATTATTCATTAGGTAGTATTAGTGTGTGGTCATTAATAATGACTATTTTATGCAAATAGTGTCGGAAATAGCCTGCTGAGGGGATTCTGGGTTGTAAGAAAAGACAGATTTTATCAATGTTAATAAAAAATATTGCAGACATTATTTTTGTCTTATTTTTAATTTTTTGGATATTTTAAGTATCAAGTGAGGACAAAGAATAGATCAGGTAATGTAGCATAAATTTATATGTTATCTAGGTACCGTGGGCACTTTACTGAGTCAGAGTAAGATAACACAAGTGCCATGGCAAGGGGGAAGATACTGTTCCTGTGTCTTTGGTGAACAGTGTCGTGTAGTACCAGAGGGGAGAACTTGGAACAGGTTATGTCCAGGGTGTGAGGTGTCTGCTGTGATATCTACCTGTTTCCTGACTCTGGATATGTACAGACCCTGGATAATGGGTAGGTCAGCATGATAATCTTTTCTGTAGACTTGACTTTTATGGCTATGTAAATGTTGGACTCCAAATTCAGGTCCTTGGAGATTGTAGGTCCCAGAAATGTTAAGAATACCACTGTTGAAATGACGATGTAAGAATGGAGGGCTACAATCCACTATCATTTTCCCAGTTTTGAGCATTCTGCCCCAGGTTGTTATGACTGCACCATAAGACAAGCTGTTGAAGCTCCATTCTGTATGCAGACTCCATCTCTCTATCTCTGAGGTGGTTGATATCTGTTGTGTTGCTGAGAAAAAAAAAGAGTTGAACACAGAGGTCTCTAGAGGTGCAGTCACTGGTGTAGAAGTAGAACAGCAGTGGGGGGACAGCATGGGTGAGTTTTTTTGTGCTGGGTCCAGCATTTTTTACCTATGAAAGCCTTTAATGTGAAACAGGACTTGTTTTAATGTATAATGACCTATTTCTCACAAAGCCTCATTAGTAAAGTCAACTGTCATTTGGAAATTGTTGCAGCAATTAATGCACATGGTTCGGACAGGGATGCAAATATATCTGCCAATAGAGATAATTGCATTGACAATCTACCTTTTTTTCCCTGTAGACATACAGTATCACTCTGGGAACAAGAATGTAGTCAAAATTTCTCTGGCTAGAACTCCAACGACCCTGAATCCTACTGTTCAGTTAGTGCAATTCAATAGCATATTTTTGTCATCACCTTTGCTTGGTAGCTATGTGGTTTTTTTTATTTAATGTTCTCAGCTTGTGACATAAGCAGTATTACAATTTAAGTTTCTGACGTGTTGCATGCTGATTTAACTGCATATGTAAAAGTGTTCTCTGTTGTCCTGTATTACCTGAGTTTCTTGAGTGCGTATAAACGTACTTAGAGATTTCTAGAAGCTACATGGTGTTCCTTGTTCTTAACTGGTGAAGCAACAAATAAATAAATAAGCTATGGTACTGAATAGTTTGATACTGAAAGTTGTAATACTGTATTCAGAGACTTGCATTTACTTATCACTGTAATCTCACTACAGTTAATTGGATTAATTTAAGATGTGTAGTTTTACTGTCAAAAATTGTCCTCACCTTTGATACTACTATTCTTGTTTACTTAACATGTTCAGAATGCAGCTGCCAGGGTTCTCACTCGGACCAAACCCTGGCAACACATCACCCTCACACTCAAACAACTACATTGGCTTCCAATTAGGTTCCGCGTCACCTTCAAACTTGTCTTTGGACATTCATCTTGCACCAACTCTGGACTCTTTTAAATCAAAACTGAAAAGGCACTTGTTTGTCCAAGCTTTTGCTTAAATGTGTGTTTGTCTGTGCTGTATTTTTGTTCTGTGTTTTCTGTGTTTGTAAAGCAACGTTGAGTTTTCAAGAGGGTGCTCTATAAAATAAATGTATTATTACTATTACTTGTGGTATCAGAGGGGAAAAACACTCTTGTTCTCAGTAAAAATCTTAGTAAATCCATTTTATCCACAGGTTGTATCAGATAGGAAAAATAGAGCTAGATAAGGTTCAACATTCTGTTTTGTGTAGTTTCCTTGTATTCATTTTGTTGCAAGCTTTTATCTTGCTGCTTCAGATCAGCTCTCTTAAGATGTCCTTCAGCAAGATGTTTATCACTGCTGAACCAAACTCTTATTTGACTTAGATGGAAGCAATAAAATAGAGGAATCTTAAAAATTGCCCTATAAAATCATCTATTCACTGTCTTTGTCAGGATAGATACGTGATTTCACTTAGTGAAAAAAAGATTTCTGCGGTCAACTAATGGTATGTATACACAGCTGGGTATTTATAAAAATGAATACAAGATATACAAGATACAAGATTTGCACTTTCCTAAAAATCTTTTTTCTCTTTCGCATACAACTGTGTGCATGAACATGTTATTTATGAATGGTAAATATGTACAGCTAACCATTCCAGCAACAAGTGGAAACAGATTATTTAAACTAATTTGGCAAAAAGAACAGAAAACAAACAAAAACACAATGGACATATAAATGGACAGATTAGTTGTGGCGATTGCCCTCAGGGATGATTTTAAAAGTCCCTTATGATTTATTTTCAGCAGGAAACAAGGTTGCTGTTGGAATTCATTGCAACTGCTTTGCATCCAAGCTCACAACATCTGTGTCCTCAGTGAGGGTGCAAGCTCCAAACTTTTCAGAACCAGCTTTCATACCTGTGGTGACAGTCTGATACTGAAGCATAGGTGGTTGCAGTGATAGACCACATGGGGCTTGAACACCTGCCCATTTAGCCTCCTGGAGAGAAAATATCCCATTTTGTGAATAAATTATTCAATTCCTGTTATTCCTGCTATATCTAATGTGATTGTTTCGGAGTGTAGATGAATTTCTATTAGTATATGTTAGTGTTTATAGTTTACTGTAAGGTAGAATGACTGTAGCTGACAGATAGTCCATGGGCCAGACGATATATTGGTACTGCTGAGGTTGCAAACTTTCCTTATGACTTTTCAAAAGTAGGGTGTCTGAGGAATATAGCAGATAGCCGTCGCAGAATGGGAGCTTTGTGCCGTCAGCTTTGTGATTAATATAATTGCACAAAGTGGAGGGGAGAACCATTAAACATTAATATTTTCAAATGAAACTTTATGAACGGATAGGAAATGAACAAGGGATTACAAAAATGTTATTTTCATTTGAATATTTCAGTGCTATGAAGAATTATGAATCTCTGAAGACCGATATTTTGGCAAATTTTGGGCAAAAAAGATTTTTATTTACTTTTCAAAACCATTTATTCAGAATACATATGGGACCTTGTCTCAAGCTGTCATCTGATTTGCTGTATCATTCCCTTCATTTCAAGTTTCGAATCATGAAAATCTATCAATCTTATCTGGAGATATGAGTAACTAAATAAGTGCACACCTACAGGCCATTGCTAAGGAGGTGCTGGGTTGTGGTCCTTGGCAATATCCTAAATAAAAGATTATTTTTTGTGGAGAAACTTTTGTTTTGGGAAAGTACTAAT
>JANJYP010003359.1:0-15493 GCA_024605115.1 Rastrelliger brachysoma | reverse complement strand
TAGTATATTAATAGCTGCAGCTCTAGATCATTTCGGTTATTCCAAATACATTATTTTGGTTTCTTCTCGTTTGCTCAAAGTGCTTGGGATTCAGTTGGGGAAAAGGGTGTTAGGGTTAGCGCAGCAGCTATGATTTAGCAGAACTGAAACAGTTGTTTACTTACTGTACGTTGCCAGGCCACTAGTCTCACAATAGCAGACGATAAGAGAACAAAGTCTGGGGGTTTCTAAATGCGGGGGAGTTCCGAGAACGAGAATGAAACCCACACCCCTAACATTTTCTCAAGGACACCCTTACTGAAATTAGGCTTTCCCTCTATTCTCCTCCGTATTGAACTGCATGTCGCCCGCCCTGCTATGAAGGGCCGCCCAAAAGACTTCGGATTATCTCTGCAATGCAGGGCTTTTTAAAACTCTCTTAATTGTTTCCACCCAGTGTTAACGATCCAACCTTGAAGACTGTCCTCAAACTGTGTGAGCAAATCATTTAGGGACTGACCTCCGAGTCTACCAGGCCGCTGTCAATCCAATCAATCAACCCTCAATCAGATCAAACCACACCCACACAGTCTCGATGAAGCTGATTAGATTTTTGTACGTTAAACTCTTGGAAAATACTGCGTCAATAAACTTTAGCCAATGATGTATAAAGTTTGAGAGGAATATTACCCTTGGCTCAGAGGGGTCCTAAAGGCTAGTTCACAACTCAACCTCAAAATGTCACAAGTCGACTAAGCCAGAGCTGTTTGTGATGTCTGCAAAGTCTGTAGCTTACAAACACTTCACCAAAAATAAGTATGTTTGCATCGAGCAAAGCCTCCCACTGCCTCAACCTCTCCTCGTCCTACATAACAGTAATAAAATAAGCACTTCTTTCTAATCATACACTTCAGTTTTTATTGTTTCTGTGCTAACAAAGTATAATGCAGCCATCTGGCTTGTTGGCAAGCTGTACCCAGAATTAATAATGCAGAACTATAAATGACCATAACCTTGTAACCTCTTAATGACCTTCCGTTGTGCCTTTGCATCCTGGGAAACAAATATCACCCTCCCCAACCAGTCAGGCATAATAATTACCATACTAAATATTTCATTCTTTATATTTCAATTCTAACTGGAAATCTCCAAGGAGATAAAAATGGTTTTCTAATTATAATTTAAGAGTTACTGTCATTTCTAAACTTCTACACAAAATATATGGTAGATTGCTGAAAAGAAAAATCATTGCATTAATAAGAAGATTCAAAAGGCTGATCATTTTGTCAGCTGAAAACTTGAACTGTGATATCATGAAATAAATTAATAGTTTTGAATTTACCTGGTCCTTGAGATGATGGACAGATTTCTGCAAGGCCAGGATCTGGTGGAAGAGGGGGCTCTGGAGCACCGATTTGAGCAGGCTGAGCTTCTCCTCGGTGGGCACCTCCCCCCTTTCCTTCAGTTTGGCCTGGAGACGCTCCACTGCCTGCAAGGCACGTTGTGTATCTGCAAGCCATCACATATTTCAGTGACAGCGCCGGCCGGAGTGAAGGAGTGGATGCAGGGAGAGGAGGAATGGGTGAGATAGAGGTGGAGAGAGATGATGAAGATGGACACATTATCAGTACATGGACAAAGATAGTGAGGCAGGGAAGATGGTTTGAGCATGCCTTTATTTAATCATTTAACCTATGTTTAGTTATACAGCAGATCTATACCGTGACCACTTAGCATATCCTTTGACATATTTCTTTATGTTTAACAGTGACATGTAAATGAGGCATGCAAGAAGGATGTTGAGAGCCGCACATCACAACCTGTAGGCTTAGCTAAAGTTGACTGGTGCTCAACAGACCTTACTATATCGAAATCACGTAACTTCAGGTTTAGCACCAGAAGAAAAAAAAAAAATCAATTTTCAACGCGCTGTTTGTTTTCAGACTAGCAACATTTCCTTTTTTGCCTTTGGGGTCAATGGCCGGTTGCATGGAAACACAGAAAGGGCATCAGGAGGAAAAGATAAAAAAGAAGCAGGCCCTCCACAGAATGCTTGCTGGACCTTGCATAAGCCCCCCACAATCGAGCAACTCCAGAGTGGCTTGTTAGTCAGGATGGGCCAACCCAATGTCATCTGGACAAAAATGAAGCAATTTCCGAAGCTCACCAACTGTGACTAACACCTAATAGGGCGTGCACAAGGTCCAAAGCACTTTTTGCACAGAGATGCTTTATTGTTTGAACAAAGGTTGTAAACAGGCCAATAACACTTGAGCCTCTGCAGCATCTTTTTTTTTCAACTCGCCACCGGTGCCATGCAGGTAACAGTATCGTTTTCATTGCCCGTGCCTCAGTGCACATAACTAGGAGCCCCATCACTACTGTGGTGTGTATTTGTGTGTGTGTGTGTGTGTGTGTGTGTGTGTGTGTGTGTGTGTGTGTGTGTGTGTGTGTGTGTGGGTGTTCTAAGAGATAGGATGGTTCTGGAGAGCATTAGGATGGAATAATCAAATTTTTCAACCTTTTAGTTTCAAATGCTGTTTTTATGTCAAGTGAAACATCAGCTGAAATTGTTTAAGCTTCAGTCCACACCATACCATGACTTGTGTATAGTGCCCCAACCTGCATATACTGTATAATAGTTAATTACACATGGACAACACGGCGGTCTCGAGTCTTGAGTGACCACAGATTGTGGCTTTAAAGAAAAGAACTAGCAGCACCAATTTGGCTCCATGCTTGACAGTTGGACAAATAAATCTCTATGGGGACAAACAAACAATCAAATATATGGCAACATTATCAGATATGGCAACATTGGCAGTCCACAAAGCCTTGAACTGAATCCAGGGCCTCTTACACTGGTTGAGAAAATTCAGAACAGAAGCCAATCGCAGATATAGAGCCAGGAAGGACGGACAACCAACTGACAAGACCAATACCCTCAGCAGAAAAATGCTCATTTTAAAAAAAATGGAGATTAGAAATTGAAAAAGGGCACAGTGGGTGTGTTTTGTTATGCTCACTGCGGTCAAATTGAATTATGATTAAACTGGGTATTGGTATAAAGGAATTCTGAGTTGATTCATCCACAACTTGAGTAACAAAAAACTTCATCTGAAACTATTTTTATTGATAAATCGCTGAAATCATTTTTTTTAAACAAATACACTAAACATTCCTTAGGTGCAGCATCTCATTTGTAAAGATTTATTTGAAATTAGAACCTATTTGAACCGATTATGTAGCAGTCGACACTAGACGCTAAGGTTTAGCATAACTGGGGACAGATATAGGAATGAAAAGAGCATTTGATAGACGCATACAAAGACACAAAGGAAATCACAAAGACTTTAACATGTATTTACCACCACAATAAGTAACACTGACTCACATGCCATTAAAACAATAAAAAAAAAACATGACTCACCCATTGTTTCAATCATTTTTAGAATTCCAGTTGAATGTGTTTTCTTCCCATTAACAAGAATTTCACTCTTGGCTTTTTCAAGGCCTATAAAGGAAAATAAGATGCGTTAACAATCGGAGAACTAAACGTCACGGCACACATTTCAACACTTTAGAGTAACAGAGAATAACCTAACTACTTAAATATTCTCTATTTACAAGGTTAATATAAAAAGGGGAACTACTATTTTATTTAAATCATAGCCTTATAGTATTTACCTCAAAACAATTCTTGGCCATAACATCACAGAGTAAGCATTAAGCTGAAGAACTGTCGGTCAGCCCAGTGGTTCAGTGTGTCTTAACAAGCAGACCATTTGAGCACTCATCTTCTGTAGCTTGTTAGTTCACTGAAATTTGACTAATGCTCTTATTGATGGATTAACACCTGGTTATTTCCATTCCTGGGGACTTCATTTAGGGATTTTAGCAGCAGTTTTTAAATATACATGTCACGTCTAGAGGTTCCATGACATGTGATTTTCCATTTTACTTATATCAGATATATGGTTTTATTTACTTACATCATCAAGTACTTCTGTTTTACAACATGTTTGATTGGTAATAAGTCTAGACCTAAATCAACTAATTGATTAAGTGGCAACCCTTATGATAATTGTTTTGTTGTTTAAGACATTTTCTCTTATCAAAAATGCCAAATGTTCATTGTTTACCGCTTTTTTAATGTTAAGATTTGCAACTTTTCTTTTTATACACTTTAGTAAACCGAATATTTTTGGATGATAGACTAGAGCTCAGAAAATAAATGAGTAAATTAATAAAGAAATCAATAAAAAACAAGCCATCACTCAAAGAAATTTCCATCACGGTGAAATTGCAATACAATTTTTCTTTTTTCTATTATTTTTTTATATTTGACCGATTAATCAATACCCTATATAATAAGCCTTTACACATAAACAATGTAGCCTCTAACAGACTCTCAAGGATGGCATGAAACAAGACATTCCAGATAAAGAAATGACTTCCTCCACCAATTAACTCTATTGTAAACAAAGCTTGCTACTTTGACACATCACAACTTTAAAACTCAACAGATGCACATCAAGGTGGTTATGTGGGTTTTACTAATGCGTTTATTAATAGTGTAACGGCTGTCAAGTCTCATCTGGGTATGTCATATTTTAAAGGTGGCTTTGTTGCAAGCATGACAGGACTCAAGGAGACAAGATTTAAGGAGATTGTTAAGATAATTAAAAGCCCTACATAGACTCTTAGAATAGCTGCTGTGCATGGTACAAGCAGGTCACCTCTGCACTGCTTTGTTTCCCTGACTTTACTGTAAGTTTATATCTTTCAGGAGGACTGATGAGCCAAACACAGCATGTGGTTGCTGTGTATTTTACTGATTGTAAATTAGGCTGTAATATGTCCATGCATTAATGGTGTTTAGTATTTTCATGACATATTACAGTGATATAGATACAACACTTGTAACATAATATTATACCTGTTGTTTCCACTGACATAGTTTACAAAGCCATTCAAATGCATCGCAGTTACATAGCTCTTGTCCTTCAGAAAGAAAACTAGTGATTCACTGCTTAAGTCTGCACATACTTATTAATAAGTAATGATTCACAGAAGGCCAAATGAGTATTTCAGCTACTGTGATTACTCAGTGGACTTAAATCCAAAAACACAAGAGAGGATCTTTAAGATGGCATTTGCCTCGGTGTTGAAGTCATGTGTGAGCTTTTGCCGTGACCACAAGTGGCCAATAATAACAGGGCTGTCATTTTGTGGCGCTGCACTCCTCCAAAACAATAAGACAACAACGTCGAGTAGTCGGTACGCTCATTAAATGTTTGCTTTTGTTATTAAAGCATTGGATACTGAAGTACCTATGCCTATGTTGCCAGGTTTGATATCATTTTGAATAATAGTCGCCAATGCAATTTGGGACAATCCGCTTTTCTCAACTCCTCCTCCTCCTCCTTCCCCCGTCTCATCATCCACGGAGCAAGAAAGCAACAGGCTTCCCGACAAGAAGACGGTGAAGAAGTTAAGATAGTATCACTGCTTCGGGGTTTATAAAAAAAGCGCCCACGGTGGCTAATAACAGCATACTGGAAATACTTAACACAAGAAAAGAAGCGCTGGGAACAATTTAAATCCCGTCTTAAATGCTTAGTGAAGCGTCGCGACAGCAGGCTTCACAGAATATTTTTCCTCTCATTAGCGACATTGTAGCGAACAAAAGGCGACTCTTGCAAAAGCTGAAGTCCTTGCTCTATTCCCCCATCACAGTATCTTTTAGGAACATTTGTCTGAGCGAGACTTGTCAGAAAATAATCACTTACATGAGTGTGCAGGTTTAGGCTACTTTCCCGGCGGCTAGTATCCTATCCTATCCTGTGTTGTCCTGCGGCTAACGGCGCACTGACTGGGGCTTAAAGATGGGGCGTCGTGTAACTCGATCCTATGGACATTTTCAGCGATAGCAGCACTGGGACTTGAGCTGGGACTGAAGCGCCGCTTGCTGGCTGCCTTGACACCCAAACACTGAGATGTCAGGCCTAGCCCTCAGCCCAGCCAGGGCCACTGTTAAACTCATTTAAACATGGCCGTTCTGGGGTTTTTGTTTGTTTGTTTTTGTTGTTGTTTTTTTTTATTATTTGCTGTTGCCTTAACGTTTTAAACATTACAAATGGCAGCCTTATTATATTTTGCACTCAAATTCAGAAAACAATCCGTATATATGGGAACTAGGGTTTCAGGTAGTTCGTGATCATTTGTTGTTACTATGGTTAACTAAAACTAAGAAATATTTTAGTTAATAAAAAATAAAAATAACTAATGAAAACTAACTAAAATTAAACCGTTTAACCATTCTCGTTAAACTAAAATAAAATTGAAATAGCCAATAAAAATTTCAAAACCATAATAACAATGGTTGACACACAACCTTTATTGTAGAAAATCCATCATGTAAGCACAATATATTAAAAATAATAATGGTATTTTAAGTGTAAAAGACCTGCATATGATTACAAAATATTGCAGTAGCTGATTAAAATATTTAGTGGAGAAAATTCCAAAACATATGACCAGTTATCAGTTACAAAAAAGAAAAATAAAACTATAATTTCTGCAGTCCCTGGAGGTTTTCCAGTTTGCAATTGAAGTTTCTAACCTCAGTGGGCTTTCCATCTGTCCTATCGGAAAATGTACAGATGGGTGACAAATTGAAAAAAAACAAAACAACATAAAGTGTCTTAGTAAGGTGTTGGGCCACCATGCGCTGCCAGAACAACTTCTGTGTGCTTGGCATTGATTCTACAACTCTCTGGACACCACTCTTCCAAAAGATAATGTCTCATTTGTGTTTTAATGATGGTGTTGGAGAGCATTGTCTAACACCTCACTTTAAAATCTACCATAGGTGCTCAACTGTATTGAGATCTGGTGACTGCACATATAGCACATCACATCATTTTCATACTCATAAAACCATTCAGTGACCTTTCCTGCCCTATGGATAGGGACATTATCATCCTAGAAGAATCACTCCCATAAGATAAATGTATATTACAGGATAAAGGTGATCACTCGAAATAACTTTGTATTGATTTGCAGTGACTCTTTCTTATAAGGGAACAAGTGGACCCAAACCATGCCAGCACTGGTTAACCAGTCAGACCTGTACAGTTTTGGGTTTTTTTTGGAGGGGGGTTATTTAAATTATTATTATTTTAATTTGACACCCATCTGTAGTTCTACTTGATAAATATTCATGGACATACTGAAATGCTCATCAGAGCAGGCTTGCCAGAGTTTGTTAGCATTCTGTCAATGATTTGTATAGTATAGTATAGATATAATGCCCAGTGAGCTTTACCACCATATATAGCATGGGGAAAATAAGCCGCAAGGAAGTCTATGAATAAATAAATGCATTGGACTTTAAAATCTGTCAGTCAGTCTTATTATGACAGTTTGGTGTTTCTGCTATGATAATAATGANGAGCTTTACCACCATATATAGCATGGGGAAAATAAGCCGCAAAGAAGTCTATGAATAAATAAATGCATTGGGACTTTAAAATCTGTCAGTCAGTCTTATTATGACAGTTTGGTGTTTCTGCTATGATAATAATGTGCAATATTTGAAGTATTTTGGCAATCCAACATGGTTTTATGTGAAAAATTCTTGCAAGAATTCTTGTAATAGAATATGAAGGAGCCAATTCTAATGCACAGTTAGTTCTGTTAGCCACAAACACGCATACGGTACAAGTAAGACATCATTAGTACACCCACACATTCATACACAAACAATGAATGCCTAAACCCACACAAGTACATGTGAAAAAACAAATGTATTAGCCTAATAAACATTCAAGTAGACTAAGCAATATGTGGTGTGCTTGTGATTACAAGTGAAAAATAAAGTATTTTTAGGCCCAGGAAGCACCTTGGAAAAGGACACAACATGCTGATAAAACTGAAATTTTCTGTCTGTGTCCTGTTTATAGGATTATGCACTCCATTTCAGGCGGCAATGCACCATGCTTATCAAATTTGATATGAGCTGTTATTCGAAATGAAATGTATCAAATTCCCATTGGGATAGAAGCTGCTGCCTGTTACACTCATGACTCAAACCTAACACCATCAAAATAGCAATACTTTGATTAGAATTGCATTGTTTTCCCCTTCAATGTTGGGTAAAGACAAGATTTGAAATATTGGTGGGTTTGGTACTGTAGAGGCTACCAAGCTGTTGATCAACATCTGACCTCTGATGCCAGTGCTTCACAACTCAAAAACTTGTTGTCTTCATGGATAAAAACCCCAGGGAAAAGCAGGGAGGAGCAGGGTCACTCTTTAGGAGTCATTTCAACACGGGGGAGAAGGATAAAAGCTTCTTTCTGAAAGCTAATACTGACTAAATCCCTCTGCCATTTCTATCTTTCCTTCTACCTCCTTCTTATCCACACTATAACTCCCCTCTTACTCTGACAATAAGCCACTTTCATGTGGGAGGTCTGACTCAGCCAAAAGCTGAAAAAGACAAGAGATTGAAACAAGAAACAAAGAATGAAAAGAACAGGAAAAAACATTTTATCTCTTTGCTAAGCAGTTTTGTGTTTTTATACCTGCCTATGACAAACCTTCAGTGGTATAGTCATTATGAGACTGCTTTGTGACATGAGACACCAAATCTGTGGTGATGTAATCCTTAGTGATCTTTCTTTACATTTTGCTTTCACGAAGGAACAAGATTCCATTTCATCTCTTCATTAAATTTCATTTAAGCCTTTTAAATGGACCTTTGTTGAACTGGCATTGTGAAATAAGACAATAGAGTTCAAGCCCAAGCATAATAGGTTAATTAACACAAACAAATGTATAGAGAATGAAATAATTATTGAGCAACCAAATTCCATTTATTCTAATAAGCAAATGCCACATGAAAATATGTAATTAATGTGTCAGTGACAGTGTCATAACTCATCAACTCCCTATGTACCAAAGTTTACTTTATCAAAGTAATGCATTAAAGTGTTAAGACTCAACTGGGAATGCTGCCAGTTACCATACCACACCTAGTAATGAGTTTGTTGTAGTGAGTCAAACATACACTTTTGTTTGTTTTAAGTACCCTTGTTTGGTCTCTATGTGTGACCAGGGTTAGCCTTTCTGTATGAGCACAAGTGTAACTCATCCCACTAACAATAACACTGATCCACTCCAGTGAACCAGTAAGTCCATGTTAACCAGGAACAATACTGTAAGATTCCTCACTTCTTGACAAGTCAAAATGTCTGCAGTGAGAAAGTTCTAAAGATAGATATATACAAGACTTTGTGCAAGGGAAGTTCACATTCATATTGCTTGATTGCAATTTGGTGGGGAGATTAACAGTGGAAGTGATTATTCAAGGTCACAATGATGTATGACAACCATATCTGCTATAAAATGACACTGCTAGAATGAAATGACTGAAAACTTGTCATTTTCTCAAAGGGGACACACTTTCTCAGATATCATACCGTAATGGATATCAATTAGATGTATGAAGGTATCAGAAGTGCAGTGATTGAACCGTATTGGCAAAGTGAAGTTGGCATTGTCTGCCCGTCTTGATTCATTGCCAATAAATCAATCAACATTCAAAAAGCTTTTTGGAACTATAACATCTTGAAAGATGTAACAAAGGCTCTTTGAATAAATTAGATCACTATCATTTTCCATACAACAGGGCTAGCTAGACATAGTAAATAAAAAAAAAAATATGTGAGTAGTAATATAGGTACTATTATGTTGAAAGCTTTCATTAAGCTTTAATGGACTTTTCAACAGCTGGTATTTACACTTTTTGTGGTAAGAAAAGGACAGAGGTGTTCAATTGTATTCCTAGTCAGACTGATCAACTTCCACACCAATGTATGACAGGTCAGACAGGTCATGAAGTAAAAATAAAACCGTAAACTAGATATTAAATTGAACTAGTCCTGGATCAATGATAGTAAATTGCAAACAAAAAGAAAGAATGAGAGTTCAAGATCTGTTGAAAATTGAAATGTGACCCTGACATTGGACCTTAGGGACTTCCAGCTTTATGTCAGTATTTTTTTTGTGGGGTCAAAGGATTGAAAATTGAAAGTTTGGCCTGATGGTGTTGTAGAGCAAAGGTCCTATGGGTCATGACTAATCAATAGTGTTTGTCCTGTGGGGAATATGAATGTGCAAGTGGATTTTAATGCAGCTGTCTGAGTTTGCTAGACTATATTGGTCACAAAAATTAGACTTGCAGTGTTGTGACAGAGAGGAGGTGATAAGATCATCAAAATCAATGCTATTTTTTTGCCTTTGGATGATGAATGTGCACACCAAATGTCATGCCAAACCAGAAATAAAAACAAAATCAATTGTACACATTCTTTTATAAATACTGAACTGTAACCTTTCATTTTCTCAGTATTTAGCACTCTTACAGGACTTTCATGTGTAATACATAACTGCAAGAGCTGAGTTTGCAAAACAAAGGTCCTACATAGAATCTTCCACACATTCCTCACAATCATGTCCATAGTATATTTGTAAATGTAATAATTAAGTAGCCACTATGCTCAAGACTAAAAACGGTCTTCTTTTTCTAAGAAATGCAGGNATAAAAACAAAATCAATTGTACACATTCTTTTATAAATACTGCACTGTAACCTTTCATTTTCTCAGTATTTAGCACTCTTACAGGACTTTCATGTGTAATACATAACTGCAAGAGCTGAGTTTGCAAGACAAAGGTCCTACTACATAGAATCTTCCACATNCGGTCTTCTTTTTCTAAGAAATGCAGGAGGTTGATACCATGGTAACAACATGGTAACACTTTGTGACTGTCATCAGTGCGTATTTGCATTTCAGACTTTTGAAGTGTGAAGAATGTCATCAGAGTCAATTGCCTTCAGTGCCTGAGAGCTGCTAACCTAGTATGGTGGCATATTACAGACANTAAATGTAATAATTAAGTAGCCACTATGCTCAAGACTAAAAATGGTCTCCTTTTTTAAGAAATGCAGAAGGTTGATACCATGGTAACAACATGGTAACACTTTGTGACTGTCATCAGTGCGTATTTGCATTTCAGACTTTTGAAGTGTGAAGAATGTCATCAGAGTCAATTGCCTTCAGTGCCTGAGAGCTGCTAACCTAGTATGGTGGCATATTACAGACAATTGATTGCTTCCATGTTCTTCAGGTTTCTGCTATGGCCGCGCAATATGAGTAAAATATGTGATAACATTGTTCAATATGACTGGCGATAAACAAATATTGANAATTGATTGCTTCCATGTTCTTCAGGTTTCTGCTATGGCCGCACAATATGAGAAAAATACGTGATAACATTGTTCAATATGACTGGCGATAAACAAATATTGAATTGTGTGTTTTAGTTATACAGTGTATGTGTGTGTGTGTGTTTCTGCTTTAATAGCCATGCATAGATTCAAAATACTGAAACCAATGCCCACTGAATAAATAAATGAAATGAGTTATTTGAAATGTGTTTTTTATTGAACAGATTGCTTATGAATACCCAACCAATTTTGCAAAAGATTCATTTAAAAACATTACTTTAAGAAAAGAAAGTTTAATTTCCCCTGCTTCTTTTAAAATAACTCATTCTAAAATCAACAAAAACATCTTTTACTGTACAGTGTTAGAGTAAAACAGCATAAATAATCTAATATACATATATTAAACACAACCATTCAAAATAACTGTAATATCTCCCATTACAATCAAATGGCCCTTGATTCTGCCCAATAAGAAAGGTTATCAAATGCACCCTGAGTCATAGCACTGAGCATAATTGATGTGCCTAATGAACTATAGAAAAATATGACAAATTAAATGTCCATTCATCGATATTAATCTTAGGGTAGAATCGTTTTTGTTTTCAGACTTTAAGTAGCATGTTCATGTTTGACTTCCATCATACAAAACAAGTGAGGTAATAATGCTTTCTGCCATCTCTCTCTAAGCCACAACCATGCTGTTGTTACGCTATTATATTTGAGTCTGAACCAAAGTGGTGTGGACTGAACAATCATCACTGGTGTCCCTAGGCATTATGGCAATCTTTAGATTAGTATTCACTGCAGGTTTTGGGAGAGTGTTGTTCTGAGGTGAGGTAGGGGACAATACATCAGTTAAAAAACTATATGAACCATGGACAATTTTGGGTGAGAGAGGGAGAGATTGAATTAGGCTGTAGCCAACTTTAATACTTATAAAGTTAAACAATAAACAGAATAAGAAATTTAAAAAATGTTCTTGGTTTTTTTTTTCTTGTCATAGCCTGTGAGGGTGTACTTTTTCTTTTTGAAATCAAATAGCATCTGAAATCTTATACAAGTGAAACCTAACTCATGAAGGTGTGTGATCTAGAATGGCAATTAAGTCTGATAGACAGGGGGATACTCAGATTTAATATGCAGAAGAAATGATGAGAGAGTCTGCTGAGCTGAGGAGGTTCACTTCAGTATATAGCCACACCACCCTCACATTGATCTGACACTGAATATAGGCACAATAATTATGTATAGGCACACAAAACGCATGATCCATAAAAAAACACTGAACATGTCCATCAGTCATGTTACATGGATTACTGACAGATGATAGTCACACTGACTGAGTTCTGCACACATTTAAATTGACCATTGACAGGACAATAGATTTTATGTATATTTTATAACATTCATTACATTGCTATTTATAATGTCAGGTTAGCCTTTAATTCACTTAGGCCTTGATGCATAAAATATAAAATACCTTCCATCAATTTTACAAATTTTAAATTACTTTTTCACCTACATTTAGTCAAAGTTACTATAATATAGGAGAGTAAATTTAGTGTGTACTGTTTTCTATTTCAACTTTATCTGTCATTTTCACACCAAACCTGAGAGAGAAAGTCACAAGCTGTGGATGTTTGACATGATGATAAATAATGTGTTGCTATTTGTGAAAATGCTTTTAATTGCTGAGGAAGTGATGGCATATGTGAGATAAGGTGGGGAGGGAAAAAAGAGCTTCTTGTCAAGGTTCTCTGCCAAAACTGTCTGCCTATTGATTGATGAGCAAACAGGTTTTTTAGACAGCTAATTGAATTTGTTGATAAAGATACAGTAAATGAATGCAATCATGGACCACAGCACTACAATAAATGCTGCCTCTGTGCATGTTTATTGAATGTGTCAGAGAGTTGTCTATATGTGGAGAGATGTAGATTTAACAAATTATAGTTTGATATGTCATCAGATAATCATCACTGCCTTTGTGGTTTGATTTCTTTGGTTTATTCACAATAGTATACCATGCTCATAAAAAGCAACATGTAAGATTGTGTTAGGGGCCTAATTACAACATTTGATTATATATGTCTTGGAAATTGTATCTTCTTTATTTCGCAAAATATGTTTTGAGAGAACTATAAGGGCTTCTAAATAATGTTACGAGATAGCATCAGACAGAATTTTCATACTGAGTACTAAGTTTGCTTCTCTTTTTATCTCTGTGCATGGCACCTAAAGTTAGAAGACTTAAACTAACTAGCTAACATTCAGGATATGTCAGGAGTGCTGTTAAAGCTGTGAATTTATAGCTTTGAAGTTGAACATATCAGCTGCTGAGAATATTTTTGTTGGGAAGCTGTCGCTTAGTAATGAAGGAAGTGTCGTCCATAAAACAGTGTTATAATGGGATGGCCTTGACTAGGACATACACTCGCTTTCTCACAGGCTATGGTGAATCTTATCTTGAATGAATCTACATACATGTAGCTAAAGCTAAAGCACTATGAGGATAGATAAAGGTGAAGGTCAGTTTAGGAGTACAGTATTCTTGCTCCTCCACCTGAAGGGAAGGGATGAGGGGGTTCAGGGCACTGTCTTATCTGGTTGGAGCTGGGACTAGCCTGTGCACCAACAAGGAGGCACCAAAGTCTTAACCATAACTGCCATCCACCTATAGACAACCAATCTTATTGTGTGTACATTATCATACTTAGGGCTGTGTAATTCATTTTTTCTTTACTCTTTCTGGTGAATTCTAGACAGCTAACTGCTTACAGACTGTGAACAAAAGATCCAGCAAGACCCTTGTATATTTCAACAATACTTTCTAAATAAATCTCTTAAATGAGAGAAGTTGTTTTGATGACCAATGACTAATAGAATGACCAATATTTGAACACAACAGCAGCTACAAAGTTGTTATGGCAAATGTGGTGGTAGCACTATTCAGGAATTCACAGTGTGTCTATCCAAAGTTTCTTGCCAAAAAAGCTGTCTGATGTCTGCTAGTGTTGGAAACAGGATTAAAGAGAGCCAGGAAAGTCAACCAAAATGATAAAGTTGAAGACTTTAAAACCAAAACAAGTTGAAAGATGACCAAACTCTCTGCAAAACAGAAGAATTACTGCTAATGTAACTGACAATCATCTAGAGTTTGTCAGTGCAAGCCCTTTGACATAACACACAATCATTTGATCCACTGTTAATGTAAAAAATATTGAGTGGTGCAGCTTTAATAGTTGTAGCAAAGTCCTAACATAATTAAGTTAAGGTTTCTGAATTGCCTTAATTTCAAGCTACATTCATGACAGGGTGTACTATTTTTCTGTTCTGTTCAAGCGTTCCTGATTGCACTCTCATATTTAACTGCAGTCTACACTTCAGTTTCTCTATGAGTAATGAGTGTCCCTCTACTCCGTACAATTTACGAATAATATAAAATATTATGTGCGCTGGTCTTTGTATTGGCGAAAGATGAGCTGCATAACATCCTAGAATCACAGCAACAGTAATGGCACGACTCGTTTAGTTTTCCAATGATCTCATTACAAAGTGAACTGTGTGGAAATCCACCCGACCAATAATAACTCGTACCGTAGAAGTAGGACATGTTTCATCCTCTGTGAGTGTTCGAATTTCTGTAGGTTTGATCTCCTTTTTCCCCCTGAATGTACCTACAGCTTTAAATAACATGAAAACCAGTAGTATCACTGTTAAGAAAACTTATATCATAAACTTTTCAAACAAATGTGCAAATTTTGCATGTTGCGCAAAGACCAACGGTAGCAAGCAGGAACTGTTCAGAAATACTGAAATGTGGGTTGAGGATGTCTCTTTTTTAGCACAAAGCTCTTTTTTTCATTCCTTTGTGGTGCTTCTGTATATGTACTACTGTATTTTTTTGCAGCAGTGACTTTTCAGTCATGCGGAGGTTCAAACACAGCAAAGGTCACACCCAAAACTCAAGGAACGCACAGATATACTGTAGATGTATTCCTGATTATTTATAGAGCTTACACTGTTATTGTGTTGAGATGTGACACTTTTACAAACAATGCAAACATACCTATCATTTTTATTATAGCAGAATTAGCTAAATCAGATTTTGCTAATTTCAGTGATGGAAAAAAAAGCATTTTTTTTACATCACATTCTACAACTACTTTTTAAAGTAAACCTACAAAACATACCAAGTGATAGGAAATGTACTGTG
>JANJYP010003337.1:0-12632 GCA_024605115.1 Rastrelliger brachysoma | reverse complement strand
AATCTACCATATGTTATGTTTTGCAGCTCTTTACTTTTTCGTAAATGAGTACATGACTGAAAGTTTGTGGGTCTTGAATAATTATTTAAAATTAAACCACCTGAGAGGTTTAATGACGGGTATGGAACTGTTAATGACTCATAAATATGTTTCTGTAAGGTGTTATAAGCCAAAATCACTGGGAATAATTCATCTTTAACACTGAATTATATTTTATAAGAATTTAAGTTTTTGCTACTCAAGTAAAATACAAGTACATCAAAGTTGTACTTAAAGTAGTGTACTTAGTAAACTTTCCACCATTAACAGAATTGTTGGTATTCAAAAGGATGAGTTCTGCTGACCAATCAAATATCATGAAACTCGAGCCTTCAGGTTTCATTTCTTATTAACGGTTATATAAGTGAGCATTTCAACACATCATCTTCATTTGATGCAACTCCTAATAAGAGATTAGACTGAATGATTTTGGCGCTCTAATTCAGAGCAGCAGCTGCGTCTCAATCAGCAAACAAACTGAAAAGAGACCAGTAGAAGGTTTTAATGGGGCATTTGATTGGGGTGTCCAGACGTGTAGCCTCATGATGGATGAATGCGGAGCCTTCTAAGCGACAGTGACATAATCAGAGAGCTGTAGGTCAGCTAGTGACAGCTGAGTGGCTGTGGCCCGAGTTGGAGAAAGAGCCCTTTCAGCCCTAACGCTCGCGGACGCCGATCCAAGTTCATTAGCAGTCAGACCGGCTACAGAGCCTGCTGCAGGCTTCTCTGAGCTACACGACACATACACACACATGTATCAGCATGCACAGACACACAGAACATCACATAACAAGCAGCTTTTTCTTCTAAAAGTGAATCAGTTTTTGTTCTTAATGGTCCAAGGCTGTGATTTTTCTCCCCTTGCTCGCCTTTTAATGGCTCTGGCAAACCGTTTTATCTATAAACAATAAAAGGTTGGGGCTAAAACATTTTTCTCTGGTTTGGCCCTTTCACTACTAATCATCTATATACTCTCCCCTCTTTTCCTGCCATTAAGCTACGATGGAGCCAAACCCGCAGCCCAGCCAAAGAACCTGATAGTCGTGGAACCCATGCAGCTCTCCCCCCCCTTGGAATGCATTTCTGCTGTGCTGCACTTTTCACCATCCAGTAGGGAATGGATGCAACCCCCCACAAAAAAAAAAAAAAAACTCCACCCGCACCCACCCACTCAGACACAAACACACCACTTGCTTTTGAGCAATAGCTCTCCAAACCGAGTTGGGCCTACGTGCCTACACAAACTGTCTGACACTGAATCTCGGGGTTTAATAGCACACATTACACATCAACAGTCACACATACACACACACATACAAAATAGCCACAAAACACTCACACCCTTCTCCTCATAAATGACCACAACTGAACAGATGAACAAATTCATCCCCCCTCGCACTTCTCAACTTCCCAAAACCACAGCCGAGCTCATGGAGAGATGACAGCTTTGGCCAGACGCAGCGTTCACTTCAGCATGTGATCTTGTATTTCAAAGTCAACAGAATGTGAAGACCACTTCATTTCACTTACACCTAAAAGCACACATTTACTCCCACCAAACCTAGTGTATCTTTTCTGGTGCATCTCTCAAGCCCCCCTTGTTTTATTTATCCCTCCTACACACGAGCATACTGTACTCAGCTCACTTCTTACTTCCTGCCTATGAAGCATGTCGACCTCACACCTCTCATGAGAGGACCTGCAGGATGTAAAGTAATTTGGTTAGCAGTGGAGAAATCTGGAGGTGTGTGTACTGAAAATAACTCAACTGTGTGAGTCGTTTTGAGACTGAAAGTGGAAAAGCAGGAAGTAAAGAAAGAGAGAAAGGGATTAAAGAAAGATATAGGGTGAAGAAAATAAAAGAAGAAACAGGGTAAATAATTAGTGTGACCTGCATCCTGACAGCGCTGGCCCTCAGTTCCTGTGGGAACTATTCTACTGCCCCCTGGTGGTATGCACACACACACAAATCATCCAATGCTGACCCCATACACTGCAACGTACACACCTCCTTCCCACACTACAGTAACACCATGTCCTCCTGCACCATTCATTCACTCTCTCTGCGATGACTCAAATTATACACCGCACAGCTTGTTCTGTAATTACATAGACCCTAATGTGTATACTTCACATTAAAAAAACCCTCACCTACGCTCAGGTTGAGTCGGAGGAGCAGCAGTGTCCCCGTGTGATGCACAGTTTCCACACCCTGCCACCCTATACGCCTCACATGTACTCGCCTCCAGTGTAGCACATTATTTCAAAAAGACATCAACTAGGTTATGACCTGATTAGAGATGTAATGAATGTGGAGGCAGAGAAAAATGACACCCAATCTACCTGAGACTGTTCCCCCACCCTGGGGCCTGCCATTGTGCTGTGGTTGAGTGTATTGTATGTACATTGGAGTGAGTGTGGATGTAAATGAAATTAGTTGTTATTGTGCAACTGTATATCACAAAGGCACAATGAGTATGATTTTCCAAAAAAAAAAAAACAATGTATGGAGTTGTATATAAAGTATAATTCTCCTCAGTCACTATTAGTGTCTATCTGCAGAGACCCTAACTTCTGCCTCTATTTTCTTCTTTACTGTGTTTGGACGTACTGCAGCGTTCTGGTGTCATTGAGTCGGGGACAACTTTGAATGTTGAAAATCCTGCTCATTCTAAAACTGTTTCTTGTATATATGTTCTATCAAATATGCTTGAAAAAACTTCAAGATCCACTCAAAATAGAAAATAACTCTGTTTTGAACAATGATTTGTGTGTGATGTGTTTTTCCATAAACAGGTTCAGATAAAATCCATTAAAAAAAAATTCACAGCCCATGCAAATATTATGTGTCCTCACTTCAATGAAAAATCCATTCTCAATGTATGTTCACTTGTTTTCATATGCCACCTGCATACTGAACGGAGATCAGCTCTCTAGACTAGTTGTGATATCACAAATCATGCTTGCAGGCACACACACACACACACACACACACACACACACACACACACACACACACACACACACACACACACACACACACACACACACACACACACACACACACACATTTTAAACGTCCCCCTTTTCAGTAGCTGAACGTGAAAAATAGCCTTCTATTGTTAAACTCTGCACATACATCATTCTGCACAGTGAAGCTCAAACATTAAAGTGAAGTGAACAATAAGCAAAACACACACATTGAATGAGGGGGGACTTTAAACTGCGGGAATGATTTTAAAGCCTGTCATAAAATTTACTGCAGAGAAGAATTTGTGTTTGGCACAAACTTACAAAAGACTTAACTTTATTTTACACCTGTGAGACATTTGAGACAGTATTATTTTTGGTGCGAAGGATGTTAAAAGATATTCAATCTAAATATTCCTAGTGTTCTAAGAGTGAGGGGAAACATTAGGCGCATTTTATAGATGACTAATTAAATTGTAACTTAAAGCACAGCTGCTCAGCAGACAAGCAACCGCACTCTTTGGGTAGTTTATTTGTAACTATGCCAGAGAACTACAACAATTTCATCCAAAGTAAAATATCTTGTAAACTATCTAATGAATTACCATTAAATCAGGAACAGACATTTCTGCAGCTCAGAGAACAAACCCTAATGACTCCGGTGAGCTCCTGCTAACTGTGTGTATATAAACAGACTAATATTAGTATGATTGTATTCAAATAAACAAATATGTTAAACATTACATCCTGAATACATGGTAGCTGTAAGCACACCAGCACATAACAATTAAGCTCAAGACACAGCTGAAGTTAGATTCAGCATCAAGGCAAAGGTACAGAGATACTACATAGGGGCAGCAAAAAATAGTTTGGCCTTCCTGTGTTTTCTTCTAGCTACAAGTTTCTAATGCTTGTTTATATTGTGGAGAGTGAAAACAACATGTAGAAGTTAAAAAAAAATCTAGATTATTTCTGCGCTCCTTTTCAAAAAGTAAACATCAGGCAAAGTGTTCCACGGCAAACTTTTTGCTCACAGTACTGAAATATTCAAAATTACAGTGGAGAACATGTACTCTACATTGATCTAACATTGCAGTGACAACCTATGATACATATAGATCCAGCTTAACTTTGAGAGAGTCCCAAACCCATCCCACTGAAAAGTTTAGCAACTGTGTAATAGGTAAAATGAATAAATAATAATAGTGATAATAATAGGCTAATAAAAATTTTAAAAAGTTAACCAGATGGACATTTGTCAAATCAACCAGTTACATCTCAACTTTTCTCTCATAAAACAATACATACAGCTTGGAAACATTTTATAAATAAATAAAGCCTGTCAGGAAGTCTTTGGGTCTTTTTTTAATTATATACATTTAAATAGTTCGCCCCTTGTGGCCGGAGGGTGAAAAACACCCTCTGAAATCACAGTTGGTTAATATTAGTGCATTTTCCCCATTGGTCATTAGAGGCAACAATGAGACTTTTTATATTCATTTGAGATACAGTATATTGGGGGAAAAAAGTTTTAATGATGAGGATTAACAGGGTGGCTTGGCACAAATACATCTGGTTATCTTTTAAATGGGAAATATTATCCCATGCAGTGTTTGAGACAGTCACAAAGCTGAAGACTAAGCTGCAGGCTATGCCTTGGGATGGGGATGGTTCCAAATAGTCCATCCACCGGAATAATATGCCTCCAAGTTTATCTGTTCCTCTTATTGATGCCCAGGTATTTAATATTGAAAGAAGGAAAAAAAGGCAGCTTCTGCACTGTCTACAGCGTGCGTGCACACACACATATACACACACACACAAGGACGCACGTGCACACACACACTGTGCAAGACAAATGTATAGTATTTCTACGCTGCTATCAGAGTGGAGCAGTGATCAGTAATAACAAATAACTGGATAACACACCGTAGCATTAACAACTTCATCATCTCTGAGGTGAAGACAGTAACATGTTCAACTCAAAAATCCTGTTCAGCATCTTGGACAATGACGGATTTCCCAAGACACAACAGTGCAGCAGAGAGGCTGCTCTCCACTACTGGAGACATGATATTAATAACACAGTGAAGCACCCCTTATCTTATCTCCCAGTTATGTTTTATATAATCACCAGCATGCAAGGTCACGGATAAACAGTGGAGATAATAAAACAGTTGTAATGACATGGAAACTCTGTTTCCACACAGAAAAGTTATCAGAAAGTAATAAAGGAATCAATAAAGAATCAGACCTATAAGTAGAATCATTTATGCCATTGGTAATAAAATCTTAATCTGAATCTGAATACTAATTAATCAGGGTTAACAGCTGAAGTCAAACTGAAACATAGAGAAATCTCGTTCAATCACCTTGTTTTGATTCAGGCATCATGTTTATTATCAGACTTGATGAATGAACATTTTTCCTTTAAGCCTGAGATATTTGTGGGCTAAATGTCACGACTCAACATCCGTGATTGAGTTAAGGAGTCACAGCTAGTTCCGATATTTCTGTAACAGCAGTGGAATAGAGATGAGTGCACACTACAATAGTCTTTACAGTCAGAAGTATGAAAAATAACTTCAGAGCAAAGTATTGTTGAGTTTTATTGATATGGACAACAACAATTTGTGGTGAGCACCACTGCCTATAATTCTATTTTTTCTGTGCATGCAATGAAAACAACATTAAACTTTGTTAAAATAACAAAAGGTTTAAGTTTCTGATGAGTAGCTGCTGTAGTGGATGCAAAGCAAGCTTAAAATATGTAAAGAAAACCCTAGAAAGTAATTTCCCTTTTTTCAGAAAGACAGATGAAAAAAATGTCAACTGACAGACTGCATCGAGTTACAGATCCTAGTGTATCGGATATTAGCCAGATGTGACTGCAGTTTTCTATGGATATAATTAACTCAGGGTTAAGCTGAGTCTGACAAAGTTCAGCTTGGACTGATGAAAACTAAGCCAAGTGTATGTCTTGTAAAGCTAAGCCTGCAATCATTAGCTTACCTTGCTATTAGTAAGTAAACAACCTAAAAAAATAGATGTTTTCTTTCCATTATTCATCCAGCCCACATTTCTCCTGGTCTGTAATGAGTACTGCAGGTTCAGAGGGACTCTAGCATGACTATATACTTTTTGACATAACCCACACAACCCTGAGAATGAGTGAATGTTTTTGTGTCCATGCTCATTTGTGACGGTTGTGTTTAAATGTACGCTGTGTCTGACTCTGCATGTGTCTGTCTGGTAGGCGTACTTTAGCCCATGTGCCAGCTCTGGTATGCTTAAATGAGTGTATGTGTGTGTTTCTTCATTTCTTTTCCTATGGGCCCATAAGCACTGTGGGGTCTTTTTCCCAGCCTGCAGTTGAGCAGGTTATGGGCTCTGGCTGCAGCAGGGGGAACATAATGGTCTCATTGACTCAATCACAAGCTCCAACCTGCCAGCCTGCCAGCTTTGTGAGCAAGCTGCGGAGTGAGCATTATTGTAAAAAGGCTTTTAAAACTACTATTAAGCCACATTAGGTGTNTTTGTGAGCAAGCTGCGGAGTGAGCATTATTGTAAAAAGGCTTTTAAAACTGCTATTAAGCCACATTAGGTGTGTATGTGTGTGAGGTGGTGGAGGATTGTAGGGTGGTTATTTTTACACCTTTTCCACAAAAAAAAAGCCATTGGAAAAGAGCTCAGAATGTGTTGAGGGGTATAAACTATTTCACTTATTTAATAAAACCAAGAAAAAAGGGGTAATTTTGCACATAAGTTTAATGGGGAAAGTAATCATGAATCAGGGGTTTTATGCAGAGCTCCTTCTTGAGTGGTTGCCTGGCTCGTTGGTGTAACTCGCAGGAAAAGGCATTTGAGTCAGAGAAGAACAGATTGCCATTCATTATGTGGATCAATGTTTTGTTGCTACATGGTCACATATTGGCCATCTGTTTATAGTGAAGGCAAATATATTTATAATAGTGCATTTCCAGATCAGCTTGGGGTCTTAAAAGTGTGTTCTGCAGAGTTACAATGACGTACTTACTTGTGGTCTTCATTTGTTAGCTACTTTTATCTATGTCAGAAAACAAACCAACAAGCCAATCTGAAGATTGAAAATTAACTAACCTTAACTGACTGAAATGCCATGAGTAGTGTTTTACTAATTTCAAATAGAGCTAAAAAAAAAAAAAAAACACTGCATGGTGTAAGTGTTTATTAGTGTCATTTACTACTATAAGTTCGCCTGGTTCAAGTATTGTACTGTAGTTCTTACATCTGTATTTGAAGTTTAGTTCAAAACATGAATGTTTGGTGTCATAGTTTTGTGGCTACTGTCACATTGCCAGTCGAGCAATGCGCTCCTATTTCCTTTGGGTAAAAAGTGATTTTCTCAGTCCTTACATACTTAAATGCATCTTTTTTTACTGTCAACCTTTCTCTTTTTGTAACAAGTTCTGAACAAAACATTTTACTTTTTCAACAGGAGCACCTACATTCCTCAGCACTTACTGTGGCGACAAGCAGGCGGCTGAATGATGACAGCTGCTTTGACTTGATGTCACTCAAAACTGACTCAGGTGAGGTTATGATTAAATTGTTTTTCAGCCCAAATCCAAACTCCCTTAAAAAAAACAACAACCCTCAAATCAAGAAGAGAGACAGAGGAGGGATCCTTCTCCCAGGACAAACAGATGTGCAATAGATGTTGTGAATAAAAATTACAGAATACAGCATTGATATAAAAAAAACTATAATTGATCTATACTATATGGATCTATAATATATATGAAAAATGTGATGAAGAGGAAGTCAAGCAGCTTCCAGGTGCCAACCAAGCAAAATAAGACCTGAGCCGCTCAACCTCCATCACCATGGAGACCTGGCAAGAAGTCAGACTACACATGCACACAGGGACGACTCACATCAAACCATTCACATGCACAGGAGAAGAGACAAGAAAAGACATTATTCACAGAGGAGAGCAAGAAGGATAAAGACATCATTCAGAGACATGAGGTGAGGCTGAACACATGCTGGATGGGGCACCAGAACTGAAACCTCAGGAAATGGCATCGACTCAGCCAGGGAAGCAGAGCGGTTCCTGGATGGGTGCTGGTCCAATACATGATGCCTGAGAGACAAGAGAGAATGGGGAGAAAAAATAGGGAGAGAAGAGAGAGAGGGGCACACTTCTTGGATGCTAATGTACTTGTGGAACAAACAAACAGAAGGTCAGAGAGATGAAATAATCAATTATCTCATCATGCAGCACAAGGTCATGAAGTACTCAATTAAAGACAACTAATTGCAGGTTAAGGCAAACAGATGAGTATTAAGTTTAGATTTAAAGGACTTAACAAATTTAAATTGTCTGACGTCAATAGGGAGGTCATACCATAAGGTTCTTAAAATGCACCGCTACCTACCAACTTCTTTTTAGCTTTGAGTACAGAAGTGGTGCAAGAGAAACAAGCCCAGAGGTACTTTATATTTAACATCAGAGAATTTAGATCTAATATTGTTATAGAAGACATACTGTTCTTTCATAGAAGTGGAACTTGCACTCTCTGGATTTGAATTTATTGTCAAGTTTGAACGTTGCTTTCAAAATAGACATATCTATATTAAGGCAACATCTCTACCTTGTTTATTTGGATGAGAATAAGTACAGCCAGGTGAGCAGGCTTCATTTCGTGTGCGTGTGTGTGTGTGTGTGTGTGTGTGTGTGTGTGTGTGTGTGTGTGTGTGTGTGTGTGTGTGTGTGTGTGTGTGTGTGTGTGTGTGTGTGTGTGTGTGTGTGTGTGCGTGTGTGTGCGTGCATGCGTCCCTGTGTGTGTGCATCACATTCTGATAAAGACAGGTAAGATGATCTGATACTCTGCCAGACTACACACACATTATGAGTCAAACACACAGCCAAAACAAAACAACAGCGACAGACAGATAATGTCCTCTTTTATTGTTCTTCCTATAATTTCACTTCTGTGTCAGTTGTCATTTAAAATTATAGCTAACCTATAAACAGAGGTCTCTTTACAATAAAGGGCCCTTCAAACAGAGCTTATCATTTGTGAGTCACTGCCTCAACCATGGTTAATGAATCATTTTATAATGCGTCAAAGATCAGTTGCACTCTGCTGTTGAGATTAACATACAGTACAGGCTGCAGTCTTTTCAAGCTCTTTGATGTATCAGGTAATAACTCCAGTAGTTTTTACATATTGCACAGCCCAATCAGAATTGCATTATATATAAAACCTTATTTAAACTTTAGCCTTATTCTAAAACCTTTAATCCTTATTTCAGGAAACCTTGTTTTGTATTAAGGTTCCCTTTTAATCCCAAAGTAAGAACAAAGCGATGTGGAGACTCCAGCACAAAGGCTTCCTCCCTAACACTAACTGCCAGTCAGTCAGTCTCATAAAAACTGTTATGTCACGTCCCAACAGCAATCTCTCTCCCCTTTCTCTCTCTATCTCTCTCTCACACACACACACTCACACACATGTACATTTACACACAATACACACTCAGCACAGTAACACAGACAGGTGCAGCTTAGGCTGAAGACCCAAACAGTGAGACTAGGTGCGTCACACAACCGTCTTCTCACTCTCCCTCCCTCCTGCCTTATCTGCTCAAACTGGCGCTTTACCTTTTATCTGCATCTTCAACAGCCCTAAACATTTCACATCTGCTCCGACACACTTCCATAAAACACAAATCAAATGCTGGGCATATCAAAGTCAATCACCTGCCGTTGGTCTGAATAAACAATAACGCAGGAGACTTTGGCCTGAATGAGGAACAGTGAACTGAGATACAAGTACTTCAATCAATTTACAGTTGCTGCTGACATTATTCTGTCATCAACCTCTTTCCACCTAATCTTTGTTGTATCAATGTATGTATGTATGTATGTATGTATGTATGTATGTATGTATGTATGTATGTATGTATGTATGTATGTATGTATGTATGTATGTATGTGTTTTAAAGTGAAACAAGGACAACTAATGCTTGATCTTATCATACAAGTCAGCATGTACGAGAGATCTTGAGATGCATGTCGCACTATACTATTGTAAACGAATCCCTAAAGCATTTATCGACTTCACAGTGAGCACATGTGAATTTCTTTAGATGTTATTGAGACTTTGGAATTAACTTACAGAGGCTCTCAACTGTCCCATATGACTGGGCCACACATGCATGCCACAGAGTTGACTGCTATGATTGCAGGGTTTCCCAGGTTAAGAGGTGTCCAGATGGGATGGGGGGATGCTCAGATGGGCTGCATTCTTGAGAAAACTTAAACCTGGCAGGACATTTTTTCAGATATGGGTGGTCTGCAAGTGTAATGTGTGATAGGCGAGGATGTAGAGAGACGCCAACTGTTAGCGATCTGCGATGAGCAGACATCAAAGGCAGCAGGCGTCCAGTGGAAAGTGACCCACGTTCCAGTCTGGCTCAGTCTGCAGCCGCAGACACCCCCTGGCCCGCTGAGATCACAGCCACACTGTCACAGATCTGCCTCACATTGTCCCAGAGGGCCAGTGCTCATACGCTCACATACCCCGCATCCCAGATTCCCAGTCAAGGTCACACAATTTGGCACCTGCTGGACAGGACTGGGAGGGAGGGTTAGGGGCATTTAGGAGTGTGTGTGAACCCCTAACCCCATGACCCCATGACCTCTGTTGCACCAGTCTGACCCTGTCCTTCAACAGTTACAGACCTTCTTCTTCTTCCAAGATATAAAAACTTAAGTGCTCCATGTTAATTTGATAAACTACTTAAAGGATAGGTTAATATATTCTATCTTTTAGGGGATGTGAATTTTTGTTATTTATTTAGTGTTGTAATGCCTGATGTTAAACAAGTCAAATGTTCTGACTGAGACAGCAAAAAATAGCCTGTTTAGACAGAAACTGAACTGGGAGCTACATAAAAAGCCAGTATAAGATCAGCTGAAGCTCCCACACATCTCTGATCTCTTAACGACCAGTAAGATTACCTAAAACAGTTTTAATGCACATATCAGTATTATAAATATGAACCTAACCGCTTATGTCAGTTACATATAACTTGTATAATTATAATAAAGTTAGCTGCATAAATTAAGACTGATGGGTTGCATAAGTTAATTGCATTTTGATTGACTATTCAATATAAAAGGTCGTTGTAGTTTGCATAGTTGCAAAATCAGAAGTTGCAAAGTCACAGTGTAGGTATTTTTAAAGACTAGTTTAGAGGTATCTAAGGAGCAAATGATTGGGGATAAATGGATGTAGGGATAGTACTCACAACTGCGAACTTCAGTGGGAGATTATATTCCACTTAAATTACACAGACCATTTTTATTCCTATAAATCAATATTTGTGATTGACACAAGAATGACACTCTCTGCAATCAGCGTTCCCACTTGGTCCCGCTGGTTTCACAGTCATTGTCTAGACCTGGTAATCTTGGCTCCATGTGAGCCTGACCAAGTTGTTTTTCATGGAAATTAGAGAATGAGGTCAGTGATGAACTCAGAGACAATGAGACAGACCTGCTTACTCATCCAACGTTGGGACAACCATTCACACAGCTCCAAACCTGCAGATCCAGTTTGCACAACCTATNTGTGTGTGTGTGTGTGTGTGTGTGTGTGTGTGTGTGTGTGTGTGTGTGTGTGTGTGTGTGTGTGTGTGTGTGTGTGTGTGTGTGTGTGTACAGGCCTGGCTGCTTGTGTGATTGACAAGTCAGAACAGTCAGAGCAAACATTAAAGGAGGTTTGTGAGCACTAATGAAAGGTTGAAGGGTGTGTGTTTGTGTGTTTGCAGACTGTATCAATCACTAACGTAAAGCACACTGACTCACAGAGGTCAAAAGCAGATCAGCAGAGACAAAAGGGGAGCCCTCAGGTAGAGTTCCCATTGTTACATCACAATAATAGCGAACTCTGTTCTGTCTGGCAACTGGCTCTCAGCCAATCAGTGAACTGGATGGAGGGAAGGGCCTACCAAGATGATGGATTAGGATTAAAGACTATTAGGAGCTGGCATCAATTTAAAAAAAACACCACATGTTCAGTGAACACGTCAGATCATGCCTCGGCTATTTCTGTCTCCTGTGAGGTTGGAGATTTTGTGGCTTCATCGAATCATCCTCCTCCCTGTTAGATAATGATGTGACATCAACAATTTGAAGAAGATACAAAAGTATGCATACACTTAAAGTGCATAAATGGACCAAATATTAGCACTAACCAACTTTCTATAGACTGATAACAAGTATATATTTTTTTATTAGATTATTTACTGGCAGTAATGAAGAAAGTTTAAGTTGATTTGAACCAAACTTGAGCAGTAGTAAAAAATAAAGCAACGGTAGCTACCAAAAGGTATGTTTTAATGTTTCTCCTATTTCATTCTGATTTTATCACATGAAATTATGTGGTTGTTTATATGACTATGTGACAAAGCTAACCTGCTTTTCCAACAACTAACCACACCATTGCCTGCAGAGGAAGTACCAAGTCAATCCAAATGTAGTGCAAAGATGAATAGTATTTCCACAAAAGATTAAAAAGAAAATTTAAATCAATGCATGTTTACATGCACTGCCTTTATGTGAATATTTG
>JANJYP010003331.1:0-12661 GCA_024605115.1 Rastrelliger brachysoma | reverse complement strand
AACTCATTATGTGCAACTGAGATGTAGGGTCATATTTTAACCGTGTGTGCAGGGTGGTTACCTCATGTATGAACATCCAGTGTTTTCTATCTTTGTGATTTCTAGTTTGGGGATTAAATGTTAGCATAGGCCATTCAATCTGAACCACAATCATAATCTGTTTAATTAGCCAGGGCAAGCGAACAAAGCATGTGCTTTGACGTTCGAAACCACAAAGGTAACACAAAAGAAATAAAATAGATAAAAAAGTAAGGTTATATATAATGAAATAATCAAAGCAATAGTAAAATAGGAACTAAAATTTAAGATGTCTTTACAGAGAGGAATAGCAATCGTATTGAAAGGGGATATAAAACATTGACTGCATAGGAAATACAGTATGGTATACTGCTATGAAGTGTATAAAATATATGAAGAAAAAATTAAATGTGACATGTGCAATAAATAATTAAAATTATGCACTTTTACTGGTCAAATGTAATACACAATATAATGTTCAGTTTTATGACATATATGAAATTGACAGGTGCAGGGATGAAACACGGGATGTGGAATGTAAAATCCAGTTTGATAACCCGGTCTTCATCTCGTTTATATGGCCATGGTACAAGATTTGATGCAAATGCAGGTCAGGGTCAAGGAACAGAATTGTTTTGCAGGTGGACTCAATGCGTTCAACTACTGTTTTTGCTTGTCTGCCATGGGTGGATTTCATTCATTTCAAATTGCTTCCCGTCGACTGCAATGCGATTCCAAACACCACTATCTCTGTTAGCAAAAGGCATTTTATAGTCTGTGATTGTAAAATGGGTTCCTCATTTCATTTTATACTCCCAAGAACGTATGGGTGAGGATATTTAATATGATATCATCACTCTTAGAGCGTATAGTGTGCATTATAAAGCTGTAAATCATGAATGTGAACCTAAAACCATAAGCAAGAAAAATAATTCTATAAAACCAGAATTCAAAAACAATAAAACAGACACCACAGTTGGACCTTTTTCTTGCTTTAACATCTTTAAACATCTTGCCAATCTTTGCCCTCAGTTTTAACACTAAAGCGAGGGGCAAGCTAAGTCCCCATAGGTCAACTACAGTAGGAAGTGATTGACACCATATGTCAAGCTTTTGTCATTGTCGATACTGTATGAGATCTGGTTTAGCTGAAAAGCTTAAATAAAGTTGCAGCATGAATATAAATAGATTTGTGGGGACTAGAGGTAATTTAGGTCAGGTTAAGAGAATGGTGTCACCTGTCAGAGGGCTGGGGTGATTTATGATGGCACTATCTGATACCCATTTCCAGGCCAAATGATAGGTCATAACATCATTTAACCAGTACTCAGCTTTCATAGGATTTCTTACCCAATTTTTGGTGAATTTCAACATTTGTATTGATTAAAAAACGTGCATTAAAATTGTATTGTTTTTTCTTCTGTTTGGTCAGGGTAAATGTTGGATTGGGTTGTGGTCAGACTTTGGCTGTATTTTTTCTGTTGTGTTACACTGTTATAACTACATCATCAAGCAGGAAAAGAGCAAGATATGAGCATAAATGAAGATAAGTGGGCTCCAATAAATACTGATTTATGATACCTACGTATGATATTGCACTAACTACTGCATTGCTAATCATTGTAAATGTATGAAATATGGTGACCACAGAGTAATCTGAAGGTGGAGAGTTAGAGGACGAAGAAGCAGCAAACAATAAGGAGATATATATCATGTCATTGAGGAAAAGACTGCGAGAGTGCAGCAAAAGCAGGAGCAGAGGAGGAGGAGGAAGAACATACTATTATTTGAACATAACCTTTCCAAGTTTATTAAAGTTAGGGACACACTTGTCACATGGCGGTACAATATTTTAGGGTCAAAGTTTTTGATGGTATTCTGCTTTAAAGTTTTGAAATAATGAAATATCTGGTGAAATATGGATGCTGTTTTAATAATCACGACTTTGCATAGTGAGAAGTTCAGATATGCATTAGCAGCCCAGACTAGAGCTGCTGCTTTTTGTGTGTGTGTGTGTGTGGAAGGGAGTCACTCTGTGTGGTTCTGATTAAAATTAATCCTGGACACCACTTTATGGACATGTCCAACAGGGTTAGGACAGGAAACCTTGGACCACATTCTAGGAAGAGATGCAGGTTTCCCTGTTTAGACTACAGGTGCTGCAACACGGAGCCAGATAAGAAGTGGAAAAATGGATGGATGGAATAATGGAAAATAGAATATCTGTTACAAGAAAATATGAGTAATGCTGCACGGCTTCCTGGTTTAGCTTATCAGCCATAAAGCATTGGACCACAATGTCTCATAACCCCTGAATTTAGGCATACAGGGCACAAATGATTGAACAAATGGAAGACAGATAAGCAAAGGAAAGGTATGGGAAAAAGATACACTGTCATTGTAGGAATATTGCCGTCACAGGCGCAGGACACAGTGACTTGATAATGTCAGGCAGTGATTGGAAAGTAATTGCTTTCTAATGAATTTCAGGTTTCCCCCCTGAAATATCACCCGTTACCTCTCTGTATATGATAACATGCTGATGTGAAGACCGGCCCTCATTGAAATAATGGGAAAGCATCTGACACATAATTTTGACCAATCTGCGGTGTTGCAGCGATTCAAGTTCTGACTTGAATTATTTTTTCCAATATGCTCTGTTCCTTGTCCTGCAGTTTTCGAGCATTATCATCAAAACAGTGGAACGCATTGCTGTGCGCTTTGGGAGAATGACAATGAAATGTATGTTTTCTGACAGGTAATGTTGTATCGGTTGCCAGCCAGGGACAAGTATGTCAAAGTTAAGTGAAAATTAAAACTTGACATGTCGAGAAGTAGAAAGATTTTCTACTCTAGTAAAAGACTACAGCTGGTATAGGTGATAATTTAGCTTAGCATTAAGACTGGAAACATGGTTTATAAGGAATAAACTAACAATATATAACGTGTTAATTAGTGAGTTTTAAAGCTTTGAAAACGTGCTGGCTAGAAGATTTTGTGACCAGTCTGTTTCCCAGTTTATGGTGTTGTTTTATTTTTTTATTTCTGAGCTATAAGCTAACTACTCCCTCGCTTCAGACTGTTGTGTTTCGTTTTTGGAAAAGCTACAAAGATGATACCACTTTCCAAACTCTTCACAGTCCATCTGAAATCTTTTTTAGTCATCTCTTTCTTGGCAGTTAAAAATAATGTCAACATGTTTTTCAAATGCATTATTAATTATATTTTATTATTAAAATTAAGCAGAGTTGAGCGGATAATTAGCTACCTACCCTGCAAATCGGGGTCGGTGTTTTACTTTTACCAGTAAATATTGCTTTGGCAGCTCATTCAACAAGCTAAGGTGCAGGACAAGACATGTGTTAATGTTCGTAAGTTAGATAAGAAGATGACTTTAAGAGGAAATCTAATGTGGGTTGTTGATCAGAGTCTGTTGAGTAGCAGGATGCTGTCAGTCTCAGTGTGACCATTCACATTAATTATGACAGAACTCACACATCACGGTTTAATTCAAAGATTGGATGAAGAGCTACATGTATTACATCAGAATCGATGCAAAAGTAAGGGATGGGATTATGAAACCAAAAACATAATATATAATCGCTCCCTTTTGTTGTTATTTTTTTCTTTTTGTCTGTGTGTGGGAAGTTCTCTGGAACAAGTTAATGTTAATGCCAACTTGACAGGCTCTGCAGTATATTTATGTAATTCATATGCGCATGCAGAGAGTAACAATTCACACTACTTGAAGTAAGTGGCAAGTGAGTGACTGCTATGGTTTTGTGCATCTATAATGGCTTCATCCATGCTAGTGATATAAAACTCAATTTATACAACTATACTGTACACCAATATGCTGCATTCCCTAAGCATGAGAAAAGTTGGAAATTCCGTCTCCTTTTTTATTAACTNTACACCAATATGCTGCATTCCCTAAGCATGAGAAAAGTTGGAAATTCCGACTCCTTTTTTATTAACCTGGAATTTTCCATCAAGCGACTTAAATGTCACGGAAATATTTCTATTTCACATTATGATTTGGGTGGCACTCTTTGCCCTACCCTGACTCATTTCTGACCGGTCTAGTGGGATTGCAGTCAGTTCTGTATCTCTCAGGTCCACAGCAGTCCAGTTATTTTCTTGGTCCGATTCCGGACTAGTTTATTTCTTTCCCTGCCTCAGCCAGAGGGGAATGTAATGCACCCAATACTCCACATCTAGAAACTGATACAAAAACAATTCAACGGAGCTGAATACATGTGGGGTGCAGTGGTGCCTTAAACTACAAAATAAACCACTAGCTCATGAAAGCATCAAATTGAAATACAAAACTCAATAGGGAAACTTTGGAAAAGCAAATAGCACAACATGAATGTTCACGTAACATCAAAAGGAACCCATATTTGGAAAAACTGATAACAGAGGATAGTGTTTGTCTATTCAAGGCAACCAAGGAGAAGGACTTTTTCAGAATGTGACAGCATAACAAAAATGACTAAACTTTGGAAGAAAGCTATGTGGCCTCATAACACCTTGTCTGTCCTTGTGGAGTGATGTTTGCACAAAGTGAGAAGTTGCTGAATGGATTTGTGTGTGTGAGTATGTGTGTTGGTGTGTGTATGTGTGTGTGTGCGCACGCATGTGCTGACACATCATTTGTGCAATGCTTTGGTAGAAAGCTGATTAAAGGCAGAATGAGGAAGTTGATTTCTACCCCACAGTGGACCAACAATGTGCAGGATTAATAAGGCCCGGCTCCTATCCATGCAGGTTAATTAGGGTTAAATGATAATTAGGACACCATTAAAAAGGCAAACAACCACAGAGGACCCATAATCCGCACAATGCTGCGCTGCTGTGGGTAGGTTTGTTTGTTTCAGGAGGGGTGTGTGTATGTGCACAAGAGGTATTTTGTGCCTCCAATATGTATAGACTATCATGAATGTTTGTGTATATGTGATGAACAACTGGCTATTTATATATGTTTTATTTTTAGTGTTACTTCCTCCCTCGCTGAGACACNAAGAGGTATTTTGTGCCTCCAATATGTATAGACTATCATGAAAGTTTGTGTATGTGATGAACAACTGGCTATTTATATATGTTTTATTTTTAGTGTTACTTCCTCCCTCGCTGAGACATGACCTGGTTGTAAATGTCCTGACATTTTGAACTTCACTGAAGGATATGTTGTTTTTTGTGACTTTGCAGAGTTGAAGGTCGCTGCACATTTCTTAGCAGTTTACTTTTTTTTAATGTCTTCTAATGAAAGTCATTTAAATTTCTCGCCAATGCTCTAAATTATCACAGAAAAACATCATGTATATTTTATATGTTGTTTTACAAAATCCATGTCACATTGTATTAACTGCTACTGTGTTGAGAGCTCACTATAGTGAAAATAGATTCTGACTAATACCCAGAATACCTTGAACCATAACGGATGGGATGTAAATGTGTCAAGGTTGACCTGGAACATCCTCTTTGTCCCTTTTCAAATACAACAATTTGCTCCCATTTTGTGCTTGCAAATGTGACACCAGGATGTGGAAGTGACAAATTGGAATTGATTGGAGCCTTGGCTAAAATGTCTCAGGTTGTGACCCCTAAAGCTCAAAAGCATTTTCCCATATTAGTATGCTGCACCTCACAGCTCCCACCTTACAGGCAAGATTTCAGAGCATGAACAGAATCAATCTGCATCACTGTATATTTGTGTATGTTTTCTTTAATTTACCTCACTGTTTGAGTTCATTTCATCACTAAACCCATCTTTAATATGTCTAGCTACTGTGTGGAGAGGGCTTGCCTGTGTCCATCTCCATTTAGATTACATCATAAATATCCAGTTCAATAATCTTTATAATAACTGAAGAATTTGTATTAAATAAAGCAAGATTTTTTTTTACTCCCATAAGCTTTTCATGCTGTGATATATCGGTGTGATTTGTGATTATTTAAAATATTCCCAGCCCTCAAATTCCCCTATATGGCTATTCTAATTTATTGTACTTGTATTCATTGAGTTGCACCTAATGATGGATATCGCCATCATACAGAAAGCAGCCCTGACAGGGTTAGCGGTGGTTTGTAATCCTCTTTAGGGTCTCCAAATCTCTAGGGCTCGCATTGAACTCCTTCCCTCTGTAGCACCCAAATGTACACTGGGTAAATTTATCAGCACAAAACACCCTCGGCATGCCTGAGTGAAAGCGCTAGCTTAGCACTGATAGTAAGGCTGTAAAGTAGCAGTGGGCATTTTCATTCCATCTTATTTTTTTTTATTTTATTTCTTTCTTGGAAGGCTATATCTTTAGGCCTCCTGTGATCTGACTGCAGCCTGACTGAGTAATTCCTGAGCTGTGATAAGGTCTTGGATAAGCATAATGACATTTGGAGGTGTGAAGTTTTTGCTCCCTTTAAATGGAGATGGTGATTCTCTCCCTACACCTCTGTGCTTATTTAGAGCCCAAACAATGGTCTGGAATTTCAATGGAGGTTCTTATTCACAGACAGGTTTTTTCCTGTGTGTGTCAGTGTGTGAGCGTATGCCTGCCTGTGTGTGACCTGCATTCTTTCCAGGTTTTTTACCACCCAACAGGTCCAGCTCCTTTCACATGAGTGTAGAATAGGTAGTGTGTCATTCCTCATTGGTGTTAAAGGGGGGTAGAGGGGTGGGGAGGGGGGTCACTCTTTTTTTATCCGCTTACCCAGCAAGGTCTTTCAACACTGGGGCTGTGTATGTATATGTGTGTGGAAATAGGGTGTATTTTGTAGTGAAGCTGTGTGAACATAGGATAATAAGCGCAAAGCAAACTACTGGCTGTATTCTTCACACAGAAAAAGGTCCGAGTCAAACCAACATTTAACGTGTGACAGCTAACTTTAAGACTATTTTAATGATGTCTTCCAGAGCAATCACTGATGTGGGTGAAGTAAAATTGCGGAATGTTTTTTTTATTACAGAGTTTAAAGTTAAGTGAAATTTGACATGCAAATTGTACATCATCCTGACAGCGCTGACCTTTGATGGAGAGAACTGGAGAGACTACAGAGACAGGAAGCTATCATCACAGAAATCACACCGCGTCATCAGTCTTCCATGTGTTTCAAGACCAGTTTGAGTTTCAATAAAAGTTAAAAAAAAAAAAAGAACATTACAGAAGAAAGTATGCTACAGTTTTTGTTGGCCATGTATTTATGTGCATAAGCTAACTGTAGTCAAGTCCATTCCTTATTATGGATGTTTAATGAGCATGATTTAAATGAACGTCAAGATTACAGCTGCTAAATTAGACCTTGGGCTTTTATAATTACAGTTGTGGCTGATTTAATCTCTCATCTACCACATTAATCATCCGCAGCTTACAAGAAGGCACAACCACGCAACAGACAAGATGACGTCTAGAAGAGAAATCTCAACTTTCGATGTCAATCACTGTTTAACTACCCTTTTGCTTCTTGTAGACTAAGGCTGGTGATACTGTAAATATCACATGAAAAATCCAAAGCAATGAAGTAAAGACTGATATCTTATTCTTCTGGATCATATACCTCCACCTTTTGTTGCAAAACTCAATTAAAAACACATTAACGAGCCACGCTGTTGCACTGGGTGACGTGTTCATTTATTATCCTAGATATCTGTGACAGAAAATAGTCCTCACCAAATACATTAATTACTCTTGTTTGGGTAACATTTGCTAAAAACTACAGCGCCCTAGTTGTTTTAAGAAAATGATTGTGCCTATTTGTGACCCATTTTTTGAAGAAGTTCAGTAGAAATGAATGGGCTTGGGGTTTAGAGGCACTTTAGAGAAGTTTTAGAAAAGCAGAAATGTATTGGTATTTGGGGTTTTTTTTGTTTTCTATCTGGGGTTTTGTTGATAGAAATATATTGAATGTCGTCAGCCTTAACCTTTAAAATAATATTCAGGGATTTTAATAAACTTTCTTTGCCTGGCAGTCTGAACAGAAATGATCAAAGTCATATTTGGAAGGCTTTTTTCTGTTTTTTTTCTCCTTTCGGTGCTTCAGTTCTACCTATATGAAAACTCACCGAGTTTAATTTTTGGGATACACTTCAGAGACTACAGGTGGATGCTAGGGTATTAGTGGGGCAGACAGGTGCCAGCATGGTGAGCAGCTGTCGTCAGCAGAGCAGCAGAGGCAGTGAGAGTTAGAGTGAGCAAGTGCACCGAACTTGAAAAGACTACTTATGTTATAAAGGACTGTCGGATCGGTGCTGTGGTAAAGTGTAGTGTATCACAGACATTGGTATGACCCAAGTTGGCTGTCTCAATTTCACATGTCTTCTTAAGGGTGGAGAATACAACAGCATCCTTTTCTGTCCCAGAAATAATGAGCAAACCACGCCTACACAACAGCACCTCAGGGCTTGATCTAAAGCCGTTTATTCTTTATTGCACCTTTCACAATAAAAAAAAACACATGGTATGTACTGCACATCTTTTTCTTTTTTTTACACGTTTGGAGCTTGTAAACCCTGAAACCACATGGTGAAAACCACCTGACGTTGATAAAACATCTGGAGCAAATGAAAGAGGAAGAGGAGGAGAAGGAATAGGGGGAAAAGGAGCGAGAACAGAAGCAATTATATAGTTGAAGTGCAAACGAAAACACAATTACTGGAGGAGGAGAGTTGGAGCTGAATGATGTGCATGAGTGAGAATGTTTAGCCTCTCTGCATTGACTGAGGTTGAGGTCGAAGCGCACAGGAGTGATTACCACAACAGAAAACATATTGAACGCCCCTTTCACAGCAAAGGACAGAAAGGCGCTGCCATTTCACACAGATATTATAAATGTCAATTCCACTTTGGAAGTACAATCATGTTAAATGGTCCTAAAGCCATTATGCAATTTGACCTACTGTATGTCAGGTTTTTTAACAGGAAAGTGTGTGTGTGTCACTATGTATTCAGTGCACAAATCACTGACACTTGAGGTGGGTTCAGTAGGCTAAAAACTGCTTAAATGATGATGATGAAACTCTAAGAAATAAGGGTAATTGCCTGTACGTGTGCCGGGAGATATGTTCTGTACAAAGCGCTAGAGAGAAAAAAAAAAAAGGTAAACAGAGACGTGTACGTGCATACACATGTTATAAAAATGGAGGAAAGTGATATGAAAGAAATCACAGAGTGGGCTGAAACCTTGAACAACACAGTGTGAAAACAATAAAAGCAAATTATCTCGTTTACTGCTCGTCTTCACAGACGTGCGAACCTTCAAATACAAACGGCATAAAAAACAAACAATAAAGCAAAGATAGAAACANCTTGAACAACACAGTGTGAAAACAATAAAAGCAAATTATCTCTTTTACTGCTCGTCTTCACAGACGTGCGAACCTTCAAATACAAACGGCATAAAAAACAAACAATAAAGAAAAGATAGAAACGTAATGAGAAAATGTATGAATTCACATCAATAATAAATGGCTCATTATTGCATATTACATTTCAGTTTTTTTCATTTGAATACATTACTTAACTGCTCAAATGTTCACTTAAGAGTAATGAAATTTAAATATGTGTCAATGCCTACACTATGCGCATACTGGGTTCACTGTAGTGTGCTATACATCTACAACATATATTTAATGTGTAGGAGTTATTTATTTAACTCAGACCTTTGGGCAGTTGTCATAGCAGTCTATCAATATTTTGTGCTGAAGGTGCGCCCTGATCACATACTATACTGGTTAGCATGTCACATAACCACCACGGTCATGGTTCGATTCGATAGCTCCCCGCTGCCCCCCCCCCACCTACCTCTTCATAAAAAGAGGTTGCCGAAGAAGATTGTGGCGGCTGACATTAGCTACCCTCTTTGGATTATGTTCCTCAGGTCTCTCAGGCAAGGCAAATAAAATGCACTTCCATCACACACACACACACAGAGAAAATGTCAGCTTCTGTCACAGCTTAATATATCGCAAGATCCAACTCCAAATCTCTAATTTATTACTGTGCTTATGGAGGTATGTTAGAGCAAGCTTTATTTTTCTGGAAACACTGATCCTCTGTTTTGTTTTGGGATTTTTTTGTTTTAATTTTATTATTTGTTGATGAATGGATTGCTGTGCTTTCTGAAAATAAAACATTCATTTTTCTGGTTTTTCACTTAATTACACTTCAGGTCAAACTGGCTCCATTTGCCGTCTAAATCGCTTTTTGCTTCCATTCAGAGTGCATTGAATGCCCTGAAGTATTGATTGAATTAGACAAAGAACCTTCATGAGGAGAAAAAAAGAGAATGCAATCATATTCCCATTAGCACCAGGCTGGATGGGAGAGGAGCGTACTGGCCTTTTCTTCCAGCCTTCCTTATTCAACATTAATTACTGCTCATTTCACACATTCTCTTCTTTCACTCTTTCACTGTTTCCGGCTCCACTCACCATTCTGAGCCTTCCCTGTCCATCAGGTTGGTTTCCAACCAACTCTTCTGAATTAAACACCGGATAAGTTATCAGTCAACGATGAGTGGATTATAAAGTTTTTTGAACCCCTTCACTTTAATTTTGAAGAGGAAAAGTCAGAAATTAAATTCATAAGAGGTTAAGATTAATTTGATGTCTGCTGTGCACATAAATCACACGCGTCGAGAGCGAGAGTGATTTCAAAGAGCTACTAAAGACAACTGCGGTGAGAAATACATTTTGTTGCATGAATGCTTACATGAGGACAGAAGGACTTGTGCCCTTTTATTCTTTCAATTCCCACCTAAAGCTTTTTTGTCTTTGAGCGATTGTCTAGCTGTGTTTTCATCACTGTCACATACCTTGTAGATTTCACTTCAGCCTCCCTCCTTCTTCACATGTGTGTGACTCATATTCCAAATGCTGCAGCAGAAACTTTTTTTTTTTTTTTTCTTTCCGCTTGCTGGCGTAACCTTGATGGAGTGCTGATGTGCCTCAGGTTCATTTCGCTGAGAGGGTTGAGGTGGAAACTAGCATAAACAGATATAACATAAAAAATGGTTGGGCAAATGGAAGTCTTTTACCCCAAAAAATACATTTCCATCAAATACGAACTTGTTTAATGGTGCAACACTTTCACTCTGCCTAACTCTGGAGCACAATTTATTGCTTATGAATACAAATGTAGTTTTGCTTTAAGGTCTAAAATGATAAATTCTTTTCTTGAATGTTTGCAAACCTGCATTGTTTCGTACTGACTTGTGTTGTTCTATTTTTTTAATTTCATTTTTACCAGCACATTTATTATCCTTTAAAATTATGTTACCACGCCTGTTATGACCTTTTCAAACAACAGAGGGCAGTAGTGTTCACCAATATATTTCTTTTTTCTACTTGCATGCAACAGGATTGCTTTAAATTGAAGTTTATATTTAATTAACATTCATTCAGTTTATTTATTCTTAGCCTATAACCTTGTATCCTATAGATCGTAGATTTACGAATTCTGGTTGAGACCGATAGGCATGAAGAAAGAAATACTAGATATAAATCCTAAAAAGCAAAATATCACTCTTTCAAACACATCTTCCATGGTATTATGAGGGTTATAGATGGCATTTTCAGTTTCACCATGATATTTTGGTAGACCTTTACTATGAGACAGCAGGGATATGCTTGGAGAAAAAAAAAAAAAATGAAGCTTGGATTTTTGTCCAGACCAACCTACATACCAGCCTGGAATACAATTGGATAATACTGTTACTGTTAATACACACAATTTATTACTATGTGCATACTTTGTCCTCCAGAAACAACTAGTAGTAGCTATTGATATTCAAGTATGCAGCTGTACCTTGTGCTGTACTTTTGCTTTTACCCAGTTTTGATTATTGTTACATTCTGTTCTCTACAAGGTGTAATACCTGTGAAGCTCTGCTGTTGAAGCCTATAATAGGAGTGATGGTAACAATATAAATATAACCTGTACATGCTTGGTACAGCAATGTAAAAAGTCATTACAATTTAAAATGGTAGATAGGAACAGTAGTGCTCTGTGCAATCCTGCTCACACCAGAATGCTAAGAGGCTCACAATCCTAACATGCCAATTTTTAAGTAAGGTTTGATAGGTTCATCGGCCGGTTAGCATTCATTTGCTAATTAGAACTAAACACAATATACAGCTGAGGTCCATGGGAATGTCATTAGTTTTTGCAGGAATTTGGTCATAAAACAAAGTGTAATGGCCTCTGTGGTGTCATCTGGGAGTCTGTATCTGTTTCTAATCTTTGTCTCTCCCCTGCAGGTGGCTAATCGCAGTAACTCGGTGCACCTGGGCCTGGTGTCCTGAAGTTACTAAAGCCACAGCTTCAGTTTCTCTCTCTGATCTCCTTTCCAGACACCTGCTTTTAGTTTTGGGGTTTGAAGTCATTTAGTTATTTTTGCTTTTCGCACCCATATATTTACACCCAAACGCACATCGTTAAAAACCTCATATGCTACCGATTTCACTCACACTTTAATTAGTTGTCATCTCTTTAACTCTGTTTAATTGCCATCTTTTAATCCGTTTTAATTTAGTTATACTGTATTGTGTAATTAAGTTTTCTGTTTAAATGTTTGCTCTCCCTCTCTGTTAAAAAGTAGTGGACAAAATTATTTTTTTACTTGTGGCACTATGTCTGTATATATCTAC
>JANJYP010003322.1:0-15040 GCA_024605115.1 Rastrelliger brachysoma | reverse complement strand
TGGGGGGAGAATTCAGGCAGGCGTTTCGGTGTGTGTGTGTACGTGTGTGTGAGTGTCGTGTGATCGCGCTTCTCCTCGAGCAGTACTGTAATTATCCCAAATTGTGTCTGGTGGGGCCTGCCTCAATCCCAGTGGAACTGCAGACAATCTGGGCTCCTGCCCAAATCTGCAGAGAGTTATCCTGTTAGCAGTGATTGGGTAAAGGAGGAGCAGCAAGAAACAGTTAAAGGCCCTGGGATAAAATTAGATAAATGAATGAATGTTAAATAAATTAAAGAGCAAGTGCAGGGCCAACTACATTACGCCTTTATGAACACCTGCACTGCTGGACAGAAGGTGTGCCGCATAAGTAGACTTCACTAAGATTTATAGGCGCCGACTTTCTAATGAGGCATACTTTATAAAAGGCTTATAAACTGTAATTAAGAGATTTATCTAATCAATAATTTCCCTAATGCCTTACAGACTAGATGTAAGCAATTAATAAGTACGACTTTTGGATTGTGGTGAAAAAAATCGTTTTTGGCTTGCTCTTTAATTCATTAGAACTTGAATAAACAGTATGATCAGTGAGTGTAGCTTCTGAAAAAAATATCCAAACTAAAATCCATCTGTTTCTGCATCTATTAATGATTATTGTGGTGGAGAAAACCCACTCACAAGTACTTACTATTAAAGAGATAATAAAAAAGAAAAATAAACACCAGCCAAAAGGCTTTTTCATGCCTAGTCACACAAAAGCTGTTCTTATTAACGGCTTATTAAGATGAAAACTTCCTGATTCTCTGATTGCTCTTTTCAAACGTGAATATTTTCTTGTCTCTTTGGTTGATTGTGATAATAAACTGAATATCTTTGAAGTGTTCTGACAGTAATGCCTGACAAACAAAACTATTGTACTCTCTTCCCTAATATATGAATAATTTATGAATATATTCTTTACATGATATCATAACCCAATTATTTTTGATTAGGATCTCTTAAGTGATCAACATCGTGACCTAGATATGTACTGACACTTGGAAAAACACACAAACAACAAACAATGTATTTGCGTCACTGTTTCTGAATTAACCCTTACCTTGTTACTTATCGACAGACGTATAAACCAAAATGTACATTTCTGTATAAGTATACCTTATTATAAATAGTGGTGCTGGTATAATATAGTGCCATTGCACCAGATAAAACAACATATTTCTGTGTATATCGCAGATGTTTCAATAAGATTGGCACAGATGCCTTTATTGTAAAGTTGGTAGACAGGAAATGGGAGAGAGAGAGGGGGGAGACATATGGAGAAAGGACGCTCCGGCTGGGATTTGAACTGGGGTCTGCCGCTTAAGAGCAATGCTCCATATAGCCTACACTCTAACTACCGCGCCACCGAGCAAGCCTCAACAAGTCTTTTTGACTGAAAACTTGACTCATAACTTTATTGAAGAATCTGTAAAAGTGTCCCAGTAAGTCCTGACAGTGTGACAGTGAGCCTACATACACAAAACCACGACTACAAAACACTTAAACTGATCATTTACACACAATTTACACTTGTGCTGTCTTCTGTTAAAAAGTGTATAGTGATTTCAGAAATCTGTCAACACAGTGAGGAGTGCAATTGTTCTTATATACAGTATATAAGTTATTAATGATCCTTATTAGTGAGGAAGCAGGTGAGTAGTGGGGGGGGGGGGGCTGCGTTTTATGCCAAACTGGCTTTTCATGTCGGTTACAGTTGTTGAGAAAAACTTGACAGCTGACACAAGTGGTGACGTGTGACAGGCTTCTCTGTCACCGTACCTCCCGCTAAGCGGCTCAGGCGAAAAGCTAGCTGGCGTCAAAATTTGAAGTTTTGCATTTGCGGTGGGTAGAGGTGGAGTCTTCGCACTATGGGGGGAAAAAAAAGGGGGCCACCCTAAGTGCTTGTGACAGCAGAAGAGGCGGTTGATTCCCGAATGCACTGCGGCGTACAATGAAAAGGGAGTGAGCGAGGACCATTTTTGAAAGACATGGGGAACGGTATGAAGGCTGTAGACACTGTCAAGAGAAAAGTAGGTGTAGTGTAGTGTACATAAGTCTCTTCACGCATACATACGGTAAATGTCCCCCTGCTGAGGTGAGCTGACAGTGGAGGATGCTCTGCTTGAGCTGATGTTTCATGCTCACAACCTGAACAGGTCCAGCTATCAATCACCTGGAAATGAAATCCACCAGGACGACACAGTTTTCCAGTCATGTGAAAAGGCAAAAAAAAAAAAAAAAAAAAAAAAAAGGGGAGGGGGGGGGCATATTACTTTAGAATTCTAACTTTCTCTCTTTTTGACAACAGCTATTATTTTACCCCCAGCTCCTCTACGATGCTATATTTGTAATAACTGTACACGTAATCGTTCGTTTTAGTTTAAGGCCTTCCTATTTGTTATACCTCCATTGTTGCTGACTATAAACCTAAAAATAGTGAGGTGTCAGCAGGCATTTGTTTGACCTGTTTCCAAATCTGCCCAGATCTGTCCCAAATCTCTGTGTTCCTGCATCAGTCCCGCTCACTCATTCATAACTGTAGGCTGCAGAGATGGAAGCACAGATAAACACAAAGCCACTGCAAGTATTGTTACATTCTCAGACAAAAAAAAAAACAAATACGAAAGAAAAGGTAATTGAGACCACACAGCGATAGTGAAGCATCTGAAACTCTCCAGGTAATCCTTAGACAGTGGTAGATATTATTTAAATGCGCTCGCATTATTCCTAAAGGATGAGTCAGAGAGACTTCAGAATAACCACTTTGTTGTCCTTTTGTCTATTTATGTTGTGCATACTAAACAATGAGCATTTCTCATTATCTGCTAAATGGCTGAAATGTTGCAGAGGACTGTGCTTTGCAACCTCCACTTACGTAGATGCCTTTATGTAAGCGGAGAGATGAGGCTTGACAGAAGTGAAAATTACACTAATATCCAACCAAATGAAAGACAACAGTGAGCGAACATGGAAACAAGAAGGTCTGAAATAAGCATAAGAGTCTACTGCCATGCCTGTAGCTATGTGAGGCTGAACAGAGGTGAAGGAATGCCAAAGAAATGATGGGGTTTAGAAGTTAATGGTTGATCAGAACTGATTCTTATGAGAAGTTGTCTAACCATATGAGTGAACAGCTAAACGTCATGAAGATGGAGGAGTCCGACAGACGTGCCTTTTCTCCCTTCCTGTTTTTCTTTCTCTCTCCTTCCCCTGTTCTCTCTCTCTGTCTCTCTCAGGTGCCAATGACTGATCGGCATCCACCTCTTAGCTTTCCTCAGACTTCAAATCAGCCTATCGTCCTCTATAAAAGAGCAAAGATCAAGAGTTCCTGCTCTCATTCGTCTGCGTTTAGCCTTCCTGAACTGTTGATACACTGTGTGATAAAACTTGTTAAGGATAACAGAAAAAAGGTATGTGACGAGAGATTACGGGTGATAGGTGAGTGGGGGTACCCTTTACATTTTCAATTTGTTAGAGCATTGTCTAGAGAGACTGGGAGTATTGGTTTATGTCGCCCCTGCGTTCGCTTTGGAGGAATCTCTTTTTTTTTTTTAGATAAGCAAGTTAAGGCTTGATATTATCTATATTTATTGACTCCACCTAGACTGTAACATGTCCAAGCGCCACTAAAGTCAGGAGTAGTCTCCAGGGCTGACATTTTAACCACTTGACAATGATGAGCTTGATCACTACTCAGTACTCCTCCAAAACTCAACTCTAACTTGGTACAAACCCTCCTGTAGAAAAGGAGATCGATGTTCTCCTGGGACCAGATCAACCTGACCTTGCCAACAGTCAGTAGTACATGTGAGCTTTCTTGTAACTGGTACACCAGAAAGGCCTGGCTAGATGCGTGCAACCATAATAATGTCTTACTTTCTTTTCTGTGCTCCCTTTTAAGAGAAAGAAAAAACAACTTGGACAGATTTAGCACGTACAGTTGCTAGAGTGAGGGATATGCACCTGTGGGCATAAAGAGACAGGCTCTTTGGAGAACCCTGGCATTCTCGTAGGATTGGCAGATTTTGTTGTCTTCCCGCAGTGTGCTGGAGGAGCATCTTTACACAACAAGGTATGTCAAAGATGGTGCAAAACAGGCGGTGCGACTGCAACGCTGTCAGTGCTTAGGATTATTAAAAGAACCCTGATTTTTATTACTATTCAAGCAGACGAGACGACGGGCGTTTCTATTCGATGCCAGCTGGTGCTTGTGCTACGCTACATCGACGCAGTAATATCAACAGCAGCATCCAAGAGTGTTTTTTTTTTTTTTTAGTTTATTACCATCCAGAATGCATATGGCAGACAACATCTCTATAGTGTTCTCCAGAGGCTCACAAACGGACAATTCGCCAGACTTATCACCCACTCTTGTAATAGGGCTACTGAAATGCCCGGAGCCTCTATGAGATAGTTTATTTCTATGAAAATGCTCACTACATCTACCACTGAATCTCGTCATACAGCTGGCAACATCACACATCTCCAGGACCGTGGTTGATCAAGTGGTTGCGCATAGACTCCCCCGAGCTTCAACAAAACGGTTGAGCTTTCGCAGTTGTGTTGTAAACACTGTTCAAGCACATGGATGACCTCCTACAATGTTTCCACACCATTAGAGATTCTAGGAACTTTGATCCCCTAACTGTCAGAAGAGAGCGTTTTGTGAAGATGCTTCAAGACGAGGCTCTTTCCTTTTTTTTTTTTTTTTCCTGGCGTTATTCCATAAGATTGTGCCAAGGGTGGATATGCTATTCAACCAGCTGCAGAAGTCCTCATTAAAGCTGTTGTCCAGAGGTCAGTAAATAGCATGCTAATGACCAGGTAAATAACTACAAGCTGTTGTAGTTAGCTTCCAACAGTCTGTAAAAGCCAAATGTGCTTTGTCATGAAAGTGAATGGGGCACATCACAATTCCATTTGTTTTAGAATTTTAAAAGCAAAGAAGGAATCAGATTTAGATTAAAAAAATAAATAAAATAAAAAATACAGGTAGTTATGTGCAAGCATGTGAATCAGTACAGGTACTTTTATAACAATCTTATTCAGGTTTTCATCAGTTCATTTTATTGAAGAGGCCAGGCTGTTATTGAAGATGGCAAGTTAGCAATTTAAACATTATTTTTTGGAGCAGGACCTCCATTCCCTCTCTGTCTGACCAGTAGCACCAGACCATAAAGCAACAGAGGATGCTGGGACCAGGACCAACACAGTTTGGCTACAGAGGTAAGTTGTGATGTAATTGTCAGCGTTTTCCCCAGAATTTTTTTTTTTTTTATAGACTATGTGATATGCAGCCAAAAACAACCCTAAACAGACATGGTGCACAGGATGGCATAATGGCATATTGCCACTGCTGATTTTGATTGAATGATGCAGCAGGCGGTCTGCAATTTGTATTTGCATTTACTTTTGTTTACTCAGTAAAATCCAGGTTTATGACAAAGTAGTCTCAAGCAGCATGATGAGTTTTTGTCTCTCTCACACACACACACACACACACACACACACACACACACACACACACACACACACACACACACACACACACACACACACACACACACACAGGAAAGAGAGTCAGTGTATGACACATCCTCACATGTGACAATGTAACAAAATATGTGGTTTATTTATTGAAGTGCCCCTGCAGACCTTATTCTGTCAGGAGAAACCACTGTACCACTTAAAGGTCAGGAGGAGTAAGGAATAATGATGCTAAAACCTTTCTAGTCATATATATCATTTAGACAAAGGCATGTCTTCAGTCAGAGCCAATTCCATCAAAATATCTTTGTTGCCAATGGAAGCAGATGATGTTTCTTTTACAGGTGTATGATAGCATCCTGAAGCATGTCATGAAGCGTTTGTCCTTCACACAGCACCTCATTAGCGCAACACTGTTGCATGGAGAGTTGTTCCCACAGCGCAGTGTGAAGTTCTCTGATACAGTGCTTGAAACGACAGTGGAGGCTTACCCTGTGTTGAATAAGGCCGAGCTCAAAACAGAGCTGTCCCTCATCTCTGAGAACAATGAGTTCAAAGCTTACTGTTGTGCACTGCTTCTGTTTTGTGCCTTGTCCCCGTCAGTGAAATCAATTCATTGTTGCAAATGTGAATTTTGAGAACCTTTGGTGTGCTTGTGTATTTCATAATTAGCCAAAAATAAATCTGCAGTTTCATTCACTTCTACTATGGTTGAAGAGCTATCATCTCTGTTTTCCCCTAATTCCATCACTGATTCAGTTTTCAAGGACCATATTTTACATCTTAGCATGTGAACATTTGATAGTCAGCACTAAATACAAACTACGGCTGATTCTGATAGGAATGTCATTACTTTTGCAGGTATTTGGTCATAAAAAATTGAAACCTGTGGGGAACAGGAGCATCTGAACTACATTTCATTGCAATAAATTTGATAATAATTGAGACATCTAACTCAAAACCGCATGTTAGCCTCATGGTGTCATTAGAGTAAAACTGTCAGAGGATCATAAGTCAGTAGGTCTCATCCTCTGAGAGGACTGTGGTCATCTAGAAAATTTTAGTCCAATCCACAGCTGGTGAGATATTTCAGTCCGGCCAAAAAAGTGGATATTCCACAAACCATGCCGCTAATGTGGCTAAAAAAGAGGACAACCACAATCATGGACTTGAAAGACCAAAAAAATTTGAACACCGAGCGCTGAAACCATCTAAAAGCCTGGTGCATGTCCGTTACTGCCAGGGGTAGATAAGTGATCCAAATAAAAATACTTATTATGCTCTGTGACACTGCCATTTCACAAACACTTAACTGCAACGTTTAAATTCCTTGGCAAAGACATATCCGCGCATAAGTCCACGTATGTATAACCGCATTCTAAAAAGGTCAAGAAAATGCAAGATAGAATTTGGGCCATGATAACCGCCCGCTAACCTGAGGCGACAGAAGAAGACATAGACAGACAGAGAGACAAAGAGGCTCATTGTGTCACCACTTCACTTAAAGAGTGACCAGACTATACATGTAGCTGAAGCATGAAAGAGATATAAAGCTGTATTACTGCAAGTCCGCAACGCTGCACTCAGTGCCCCGGTTGCTGACACCTGAATAGACATTCATAATCAATTTTCTGAAAAGCTCTGAGAGTGGGACGAATGAAAAGGGGATGCACTTACTGCTTGACAGATGATGGGGTATTTGATTCGATTGATGCCGCCGGCAAACACAGCGAAGGTCAGAGCCGTGTGGAAACAGAAGTTTAGAAGCATATGCCATCCCTTCCGACTGATGCGGATTGCGCTGCCAAAAAGAGACCAAGATGCAGAAAAATTAGCAGGTACATACTACAAACCCATAGTGCTTTTTTTAATGTTTCATTATGATGTAAAAAAAATCTCATTGTTATTCAGTTTTCAAGGTAAATTGCCCATCACTCAAATTCAATATGATTTAAGCCGGTCTTTTACAAGGCCTGCATAAATTGCCCTTTTTCTTTTTACCTTGCTACTGCCAAAGATTAACAACCACAGGAGAGAGAGCTTGGGAATGCTGCTCATAGAGTACTGCAAACACACCATTACATACTCAACTGCCCATACGTGGAATGAATAATAGAATATTTTAAAGCGCAAAAGAAGTTTAACCTTGACTCAACTTTTTTTTTTTTTTTTAAAGTGAGGTAATCATTCACACTAAATATTTTTAACATAATTCCACATATAGAAAGCTGGTGGTACTCTTCTAAACTGTGTGAACTCAAAACTGCATGGCCTTGTATACAGTGAGCACTTGTGACCTTTATATTCATACTGTATTGATCAATTGACAAATATCCACACTGAATTGAAGCACAGAATACCCAAATATTTTGTTTTCACATTTAGATGCTTTTCCAAGCTCTGTCCTTTTTTTTTTTTTCTTTTAATGAAGAGACATCTGGAGGTTTTGTCTTGAGTGAAGACGGCTGCATATTTCAACAGGCAGAGTCAGATTTTTCACCATCGTTTTGTTGAGATGAAATTGGGAAACATGTCTTTTAATAATGCAAACGACATCACTTGTGGTCTAGCCGCTTACACTCTTAATAACTAACAGTATTACAACACTGGCACCAGAGAACAGTGGGAACAATGTAGAACATAATGGGAAGCACAATAACATGAGCAGGAACACGTAGAAAATTGGTCTTATGTCTATGGGTCTGTAGCTAAGGTCCCATACTCCTGTAACATTATGGTCAAAGTCTACACACTACAAGAATAAATACACTATAAGTTTAAATCCATTTTGTTTCTGTATCTTCAGGGCTAAGGTGCAGAATATAAATGGTTTCCTCAAAAAAACCCTTCCATGAAAAAAAAGTTTCATAAAAAAAAAAAAAAAGATTGAAAGAAGATCTAAAGTCTGACCTTCAATGACGGAGACATACTGCTTTTAAGTTCATTTTCCTTGAACTTTTATAGGCTTGCTGTTAAAAAAAAATCTACAGACAAAACTTCGGATAAAAGGAAATACATATTCAAATCTGATCTAAAATAAGATGTACTTTCTCAAAAGGTCAAACCTTATGCTTAAACAGTGACAGATACGGTGGCATAATAGATCAAGATTAAGATTTCTTTATTCTCATGTCACAGAACTCACACATGTTAAAAAGGAAGTTTATCCACTGCATTTGACCTGCTCTATACAGTAGGAGAAAGAAACCAAATCTACTTCTTTTTGCTAGTGACGGTGCTTTAACCCCGACATACATGTCTCTGATGTTGGGATGGAAACCATGGTAACCAGTTGAAACCTATGCAAACACAGGGAGAACTCGGAAAAAGAAATGATCTGAGATGGCTGAGAGCTTCTTGCTGTAAGACAATAGTGCATACAACTGGGCCAAGGCGCCGCTCATAAAAAAAAGAAGATAATAGTAATTTAAACGCTCCTTTGAGAAAATGGCAACACTTCTGACAAGTTGCATAACCTCTGTTTCAGAACGTTAGAACTCGGGCAAAGAGCTTTGTAGTTCTTTTCAGTAAAATCTTTTAAGTGTTATTCAGTGTACAATCTTCACAGCTCTTTCACACATATTTACAATCACAGTACATTGAAGAGTATGTGCGCACAAATAGGAAATCATTCTGCCGGTTTGATGATGAAAATAAAAAGAGATTGTTTCCACTTGGCTGGGCCAATTGAAGTTTTTACAATGTGAAACTATTCACTTATACCCGCTTTGTGAAATATGGCATCTGCCAGGAGGTTATGCAGCCTTGGGCAGGGCACTTAACCCACATTACCATTTCCCATCCAGCTGTTAAAGAATAGGCTAAATAGGTCAGACAATATGGACATATTTGCCTGTACTGTATGAATTAACAGACCCATCTATTCTTTTTAATTACTTTCCCCACGTCAACTCCCTCTCTGTTTTTATCCGTACAGTCCCTGTCACCATTTGAAATTAGATAACCCTGTGCTGGAAATCTCCACTCCCCAAAATGGAGGAGCGGAGCCCCGGCTGCACGTGATCCAACTGTAGATGAAGCAGTGGCTCAACAGTGAGCTATGAGGCGTGTCTGGGGCCGGGCTTCACTGCTCTGCGTAAAGAAAGGGAGGGAGAGCTAAGGGCTGCTGTTGTCGATGCTTCTGCCGAGGTCCAGGTACTGAACTCCATCCAGCAAAGAGGCCATAAATCAGACCGGGCTTCTGGCCTCCTTGGAAGGAAGGGGGGGGTTTTCATAGGGTTTGCTCTCGGCTTTCATTGGGTCAAGTACATTAACCTGGCAACCCTCCACATCCCCCATCTCCCAGAGGGTGGAGGGGGGGGTTTAGGAAAAGGACAGGGGGTGGGGGGATAAAACTATCCTCTCTCCGCATCTGCTCTCTCACCCTGCAACCCGCTGCTGAGCCAACTGTAAGGTACAATAAAGCTACGGACAATATAATATGACACATTATACCACGGGTAGTTTCAGGCAAGCAATTTCATTGGTGGGAGACACGTTCCAAACACGAGGATAAGTCCCATAAACGACAGGTAGCTGTGCTGTTAAATGGAAAAAAAATGGAAGCAACTGCATGCAAATGACTGTGGAGAACAGGCAGCAGCATTGCAACTAAGCCAGTGCATTTTAGTGGTTAAAATTAATAATGCTATGAAATTATTTTCCATATTCTATATCAACATATATTTATAGCAACAGTATGGGAAATCACATTAAGTTATCCAATTTATGTGCCATGAATTGTGTGACATTATTACATCATATAAAAACTTAAAGCTGCATTCAGAAGCGCCTTGGTAGCCGTGCAGTCACAACACCTGCTATATGTAACGTCCTTGGTTTGAATCTGGCAAACCTATGTTGTATGTTGTCTCCCCTTCTTTCCTATCCTTCCTCTCTGCCACTAACTTACCAATAAAAAAGGCAAAAATAACCCCTCCAACTAAAAAACTAAACAAAAGACTGCATTCATTATTTTCCACGACAGCACAAGCGTAGAGCTGAGTCGTGTAATGACTTCCCGTGCGTTTGTTACTACAAGCGATCCCTCTTACATAACATATAATCATCTAAATAAATAAAATTCACAGATCTATATCCTTCTTTTATATTCTGTACACATAAACGCATTTCAGCTAGAAGCTACCATCCTTCTATGCTGACGATGGTATGGTTTATTTTGATCCTAACAACGACTGTGCAACGGACGCTTTGTTTAACATTTGGAGCTGTGTGTGCTGTTGCGTTTCACTATATAATCATCTATGTATACAGTCATTGTTAATATAATAATGGGGATTAGTTCAGCTTTAAGCATCCTACTTGGTTGCTTGCGATAATTCATTTGGACAACGCACATTACGATCATACTGTCATGCTACGATTCCATGAAAACTATGATACTTGTGAGTTATTGTAATGCTTTACATAGCAGCGTTTAATGTCCTTTCTTTCTGTGTGCATGTACAGTATCTTTACTGCAATTGACTGTACAAATCTGGTTTTTGTCGCTTTTATGTAAAGGCGAATGAAATTATATGCCTTAGTTCTGAATGTGTTATTGAATGTGTAATAACCTTAACCAAAAAACAAGTTCTCACAGATTATATCACTCCTGTTGTTTTTTTTCTTCTTATGGGATCAACTGCATGTATTTAGAGATTTTGCCATTGATGTGAACAGGAACAAGGAGCGTAATGTTGCCATGCAGTAAGTCGGTTAGCAACGGGTTACACCTGAGCCCACTTTCTTGGCACGAGATCTGAAGTTGCTTAGAGCCTGCTTTTAATTTAATTTGCAAGTATTTAAGGATGTTTGTCCTTGTCAGACATTCACAATACAACCTTTATGACTGAGAGGACTTTTGAGGTAAATTATGCCACTCCTTTACTTGGCTACTCCTCGTCCATCATACTACCTCATCCATAAATATAGATTCTATCTCGGCTTGTCAGATAAATAACTAAAAATATGCACTGTACGCGTATATTATATATTTCTGCATGTGAGAACTGTACTACGTGCGTTAGTCAGGTGAAGTGAGAAAGTGACAAATTCAAAAAACACTATCCTCCAACAGCCTCCCTCGCATTCTGAACCATTTAACACGCAGAGGCCCTAGCACTTCACGGCTTGGATACTGTCAGTCAGCTGGAGTGATACTACATAACTAAAGTGTTACTAAACAGAGATGTCTTTTAGTGCCGGGTAGTGCCTGGAGGGAGGTGTGGACGAGGAGGAGGAGGTGTTAGGAGTTAGTTAATGTGAGCGCCGTTGAATGAAAGAAAAAAAAAACCCTCTAACCCTCCCCCCATCTGTGTGACAGATATGACCAAAAAAAAAAAAAAAACCAAAAAACTCTGGCTTGGTATCTCTAAATATGGGCTTGTTCTGACTCTAGTTTGGATTTTAATGGATTGCTCTGAGAGGCACTCTGTGACAGATAAAAGTGTTTTTGAAATGCACTTTGACAAACATGGCAAAATTACCGGAAGGCTTCACTGCATGATCATAAATGTGGATTATCATCCTTTTTTCCTCCCCTGAATGTCTTGATTCCGGTATTAGTGCAGACTTGGTGGCTAAATATGAAATTATATGACACAAATATGCTTAAAATATACTTTACACTACTGCTTTTTTCTGTCATGCATCACTTCCAAAAATTAACTACATTTTACCATTTATAATGTGTTCAAGGTTTTGGCAGAAGATTCATTTAAAAAGGGTTTTGTATTATTTGTATTTATTTCCTTCATAAATGTAGTGATGCGTTACTGCAGTCTCATTAAAAAAAGCTCCCATTGATAGTTTTTAGCCGTCTGCTTCCCATCATGACTCTTAATATGCCTCAGCTGTCTTGAAACCCTATAAAGCATATTTATTTGTGTTGGGTCACAAACCCGAACCGCTCAAAACATCACAACGTGCCGCTCTGACTTGTATCCGTTTTTTTCGGGTTCAATCAGAAATCTCAATCTTCTGCAATTTTGAAATGACTCCCGCCTGTGTTGCTGCAGCTCTCAATTTTTTTCCCCCCTCCTCCGGTCGATACCGCGGGCGGCTAGACGACAGTAAGTGATGCGAACTGTTTGGGAGCTACAGATGCTGTCATCGCTGTCTGACTGACGGAGGACGCGCCCCATCTCCGTCGATGAGGTGATGGATGCCGGCGAAGAACGTTCGTGGCTTAACTTTTTGAGCTTTAGTTGCCGTTGGGGGGGCAAGAAATCATAAATAAGACCAAATATTTCTGTTTAAGGTAATATCATTGATCTGTGTTATTCCAGGAATGTGACAATACTTCTTTTGAAAATGTGACATTTTGAGACTTTCCCGTGTATTAAAATAGATATGGAGCTATTACAATAATACTGCATTAATGCCACGGACAAAATAAATGCTGATGCTCAGTGGAGTCAACAGATGATAAAATGGTGTGCTGAAATAATATGCCAGACAGGCTCCACTCGTGCTTTAATGACAGCAGCCACTGGCGGATGAACCTAAGACGAGCCGACAGATGCCACACTGTGAAAACAGGAGTCGCACAGTACATTCTCTATCTTCATCTCTATATGGAATAAAAAGGTGGAAAGGTGGTCTGGAGCATTTAGGTAAGGTGGCGCTACAAGCGTCTGAAACGTACACATGCGCGCACGTCTCTGTATGTGTTTTAGATCCTCTTAGTCAGACAGGCTGCACTGCTTCATGCCAGCCTAAAGCTTCTGACTCACGCCACAGTCAGAGCAGGATCTATGTCAGAGGAGTCAAAAACTAACCGTAAACCACGAAGGTTAAAAAAAAAAAAAAGAAAAAAAAAGAGAAATGAGGGGATTACATTAACGCCTGTGTGAATGACCAGACACAGGATTGCTAAGGGGTGAGATTTTAAAATCTGAGAGTAAGGAGCAAATGCATACTTCAACAGAGGTGATTCGTCTTACCTGTGGTGCACTATGTAGGTGATGATGGAGGCGAAGAGGCAGAGCAACATGACTGCCGTGCAGGCATACACGACCGGGTGCAAAAACTCCCCAGGGTATGGGGGGAAAGACAGCACCTTCTTCAGATCCTGAGGCGAGAAACAGAAAAGAGGAAAAAAAAGTAGTGATTAGAAGAAAAGGCGTGATAAAATACAGTATCATAGGAAATAATCAAGAAGCAAGAATGAGGGGCACTGAAAGGTGACAGTTTCGTCAAAAAAAAACAAAAAAAAAAAAAACAGATGATGAGCTCTACATATGCATTTAGCACAGTATACTGCTCAGAGGAGATATGTGAGGGAAATACAAATGAATGTCAAGGAAATGTCTCGGAGTTAGAACGCTGTCCAAATCAGCATGAAAGAGTAACAACCCTGTCGAGTGAATATTCTTTTTCCCTGAATTTACATTTTGCATTTTCAGGCATTTAGCTGACATTCTTATCCGGAGAGACTGAATGCAACAATAGAGTAAGCTTCCTAGTCTGCCAACATTAAAAAAAAAAAAAAGCTAAACAAATATGGAAAGGAGAAAGGCGAAAAAAAAAAAAGAACAAATAAAGAAAACAAAGTTAAATCGCTCTTTGTGTGTCCCTAAAGGACGCATTGTTAACAGACGCTCATTAAACCCTTATCAACATCACACTCGTTTTGCTTGGTTATTTTACATTAAGTCTACAACTCTTAACAGCTACACTGTGACAGCTCCAGCTTATAACTCTCAAAGTGCAGGCTGATTCCTAAAAATGTGATTTATGCTTCGTTTATCGCCGCATCTGTAAGCATTATATATGTTTAGGGATATTAAAAAAAACAAAAAAAAAACGAGAGGGGGAATGATCTCCGGAACTGTTGTAAAAAGCAGTAGCACTCATTTCAAATGCACTTGACTGCCCCTTGCTCTGTGCCACAGGCGGTCGGAGTGCCGGCGGTGACGTCACGCGGTTTAGGCTCCGTCATGTTGGCGTTGCTAAATAAAGCGCACCTGATCTCCATAACCCCACCAGCTCAGTGTGAGTTTGTGTCTGCGAGAGTGATCCGCATACACGCTGTCTGATTTCATCATTGTCTGCGTGAGTAGCCAAGTGGGATATTCACTCTCTCTCTCTCTCTCTCTCTCTCTCTCTCTTTCCCTGTGTGTGTTTATCCAAAGGCTGATGAGCCTGTCGGGGCCTGTGAGGGGTCGTGACCTTCAACTGAGCATTTATAAGAACTGTTGTAAAGTAGCTGACGAGCTGAGATGAAAGGTTTGGGGACAGGGCACCAGGGAGATGTAGCAGAGGAGAGAGTGTGTGGTAGAGACTCTCTCCAACCCTCATCGCTGAGTCTAGTAAAGCTTTTTCCTGAGTGTTGGAGGGGAAAAAATGAAAAAAGGGAAGTAAAAGAGTTAAGAGTTATGATTTCTTCACAAACTAGAGTTCTGGCTTTTTGGAGAGATGTTGCTGAGCCATTTCACAGACATCACATATAATAATCTCTTGATAACTGGTGAATATTATGACTTTCATATTGCTACTTATGCATTCCAAAATACCAAGAGTGACATGA
>JANJYP010003317.1:0-11436 GCA_024605115.1 Rastrelliger brachysoma | reverse complement strand
CTCTCTCTCTCTCTCTCTCTCTCTCTCTCTCTCTGTCCACCGTTGTCCCTCTCTTTCTCTCTCCATCTCTCACTCTCATGTGTCTCTCAGCGGTTTCCATGGCGACCCGGTGGCTGTGGTGCTGCTGAGGAGGAGGAAAAAAAGAAGCGCGTGCATGAGTGAGGGAAGGAGGGAACGTGGGGCGAGGCGAGACGGTCGCTTAGGAGGAGTGCAAGGAGGGGATGATGACAGACCTGAAGCAATTAGCAATCAAAAGCATTTCAAGGGTTAAAATCTCGTGTTATGTCCGCTGGACTACGCTGAAGTAATGGGCACGATGCTGATTTACTTTGCAGGTGCGAAATGTCCACCTATATTGTCCAATGTGCACAAGCAGCTGAGAGGCTTACATTATTATAACATTAAATATGTATAAACAACCGGTAAATGATTTTAAAGTTTAGATTTAACATCAGTAGGCTGTTCAGTGGAGGTTTTGTTCCGNATTTCAAGGGTTAAAATCTCGTGTTATGTCCGCTGGACTACGGTGAAGTAATGGGCACGGTGCTGATTTACTTTGCAGGTGCGAAATGTCCACCTATATTGTCCAATGTACACAAGCAGCTGAGAGGCTTACATTATTATAACATTAAATATGTATAAACAACCGGTAAATGATTTTAAAGTTTAGATTTAACATCAGTAGGCTGTTCAGTGGAGGTTTTGTTCCAAGGTCTGAACCTACCTGACATGACACAGCGGATGAATGGAATGGGTATTCAGCAGGGGGTCCACTGTTTTGAATATGAGGCCTCCTCAAATTGGTGATTCATCTAGATGCTGCCATCTACAGGCCACAGGAAACACAGTCCTCTCTGCTTTACATGAAAGGAGAAAGTAGTGTCCTGATTACACTCAACACAAAATAAAAATATGGTACGTATATGTATATTCCCATTAAATCAATTACATTGAACAAACAGGCTTTATAATCCTGCTTAAAATCAAATGGTGTGGAAAAATGCACTCATGTGCCATCTTTAAAATAAAAAGAAAGAGGGTCTTACTTTTGCAGCCACACATTGCACATGTGCACCACGAATAACGTTTTTTTTTCTATGAAAGATGGTCTAATTTAATTTTCTCATCTCAATAACAGCTGTTGAATTTCCTCCATCAGGGGGCTATGCCATATGCTGCAGGTGATATACTGTACATACAATAATGCAGCCCCAGTGGGTCGGCCGATGGTTATAGTGTCTATCAGCTTTAGATGACACGTTTCAATAGGAGACTGATTTAGGCCTGAGATACAACGAGATGACTTGAGTCTCCATCCAATCAAGAAGGTGCAAAGAACACCTGCGGACAGAGGAATAAAGTCTACAGGAAGATGATGACCAGTGTTCTGCTACACAACCCTACATTTCATTAGCTTCTGCACCCCAATACAATTTGCACTGTGGAACACAAAACCACCTCTGATGTCTCTATGAACTGTTTTAGGCAATAAACCGAACATTCACCCCACCAAATGTTCACAGTGTGCTGCAGTCTTAAAATAAATAAATAAATAAAGCTTTATATATTTTACTCCAAGTTATTCCCCGCGGCAGATAATGGAAAGTGAAAACACATGTTGAAACTGATCGATTCATTAAAAAAACAATATAGTTTTTGTACATGCAATATTGGCTTCATCGTCGCTTCTCTTGTTTGGTCCCTAGCCCACTGCTGCATCACGAGTGCAGCTCAAGATTGCCACTGTCCTGCCCCAGCTCCATCACCATAGCAACGGGATCTTTGACCCCGTCTGTGAATCCTTGACCTGGATGTAGATCAGCGAGGCATCAGGGGTGTCTGAGGCTGCAGAGGAGGGGATGAGGATGTGGGGAGTGATTAGATGTGGGCTCTATAGCAGCTCAGGCCGGGGAGACGATATCAGCTCCTGGGGCCCACAATAGACTCAAAACAACCCTTCAGCTGTGGTTTGTGGACCTTGATCAGTGTAGGCCTGGGCGGTGGGGTTGTTCTTTTAGCATCAAGGCTGATGGGGAGATTGTGGATAAGGGACACTCGATCTATTTTGTAAAACACAGACCACCTGATGTAGTAGCTCTGGGATTATTGTATTAATGTTGCTGTCTTCTATGATGAAGTTATAAGGTTGAAGAAATAATAGTAGGCTAACTGTGTCCAGAGGTTTGGTGCCTGATGGAGACACCTACGTGAACAAGACTTTCAGACATGTGATTCCTTAGGGAAAGTGCAGCGTGTCTTCAGGAGGGGCTATACTTGTTGCTGTAACTCTACTTGCTTCTTGTCCTTGGAAATTTGTGAACTTAATGTACCTGAGTGCTCCAGATATTTGCCCCAATTTTCTTGACAAACAAATCTCTCACAGAGGCAGGGTCATCCAGGAGGGAGGCATTGTTCAGAGTATGGGAACATGGCAGCATCCTTTAAGTTGGACCTCTGTAGTTTTGCAGACTTTTCAGACAGAGCGCCTGGGTCTCCCTATGGGCATCACATCACCGGTCTTGCTTTAAGGCTGGGTGTGGTGAAAACGGGGTTTTAAAAAATCCCAGTTTCCCCCAAGGCAGGCCCAGGGCAGTTTAGCAGGCCATCAAACAAGGCATACTCAGGGCAGGGCAGAAACAGCCCAATCAGGTTTTTCCCTGAGGGTTGGTCTCCCTTACTGTTCCCCATGATGGCAAGTCAATAATAAAACTTTATTTGTACACTCTGCAGCACTTTGAATGGATGAGAGACAAGAACAAGAAAGGCCCTGAAAAAAATAGCTTTGGTTAATATTAACAGCTGACATGGACTGAGTAAATTGGTGCCTTATTATCAGCACATGACAAAAGGTAAAGATGTACTGGATCTGAAATGCTGCGAGCATCTCTTAATGGGACATTTTTTGGGGACATATTTGTAACATCAGTAAATTACATATCACTCCATCGTGAACCACAGCCCGCTGGTCACAGTGCCAGAGCAGAGGGTTTGCTTGGATTTATGGTATAGTGATTCTTCAAAGTACTCTTCATTATTTATTCATGTGTGTGAGGACTGTACATGTCTACATCAGATGACTTAATCATATCTAAGGAGCCCAGGTAATAAGTCAAAGACGCAACCCACTATCATTATGGTAAACAGGTGTGATCCTAAGTATATAACATTCTAGGTATATAATTTGACAAAAATAATCAATGAAGTGCTTCCAATTTATTTTTCCCTTCATTAACAGGCTGTGAGAGGTTTACTGTTATCATTAGACTACAGAGCTACATAAATGAGATGTAATGTCATGGAGAAAAACAAGATGGTAAAGAAGTGTTTTAAATTTCCTTTTAGTAGCCAAAAGAGAAACACAAAAGCACTGTAAGGACGTTGTCAATGTAAACTGGACCAAGGCCATGAGAACAATGAGAAAAAATTCGAGCACAGGCATTATGCATATAATATTTTGTTTCTGGTCTTGGGGACCAGAATGTGATGGGGTTTAGGACATTTGGATAATGGATAAGAATGTTTTGATGCTTAAAATGGTTGCTAAATGTTCAGTTTATGTGAGATTGTTAAAATTTAATTTTGGCTACAGTCTATAAGAAATTAGCTTGTAGAGAGAAAATAACTATGATAAATGTATAAATTATTTTAAATTAAAAAATATTTTAGACATTGGTTGCAATATAAAGAGGAAATGTTAAGCTTTTAGGGTATATATTATATTATGTTAAGCTTTTTCAGGCTATATTCCTGGTAATTAATTACACTACTTGACTTGCAAACTAGGAATGCTGTGTCACTATTACCACTGTAACTATTGGACCTTTAAGCAAGTGACAAAAGGCACAAGGAAGAAAGACTGGCATGAGAGTGGAGGGCTTGATAAAATGTTCAAGACACACACACACCATTCTTTGCTTTCATCATGTTGACAGCTTAGAGCAAGGAGAAATAATTAAGGATCTGATCCACGGTGACCTGCATTTGATGGACCTCTTCAGACCATTTGTGGGTAGGTAGAGGGCACACTCCCAGTAATACAAGTACAGAGGTATGGAAGAACGGGAAAAATGACAATTTAGAAAATGGCTCTAAATAACAGAGACAAGCCCAATAAAGTGTGAGACAAACAGAGGTGGATTCCCGAATATGACAAGTGATCTGTTTTAGAGGCTTTGGTTGGATTTATAAAAAAAACCTCCAACAAGCAAGACAGGTGGAAAATTCACCTATATGCACGTGTGCAAGTATACATCATACTTTCATATAATTTTAAATATTGTAATCTAAAATATTCTAAGCTCTTTGGGTATGTTGTAAGTTTTGGGTAATTTGGGTGACAGAACACAAATGCCTGTATGTTTCCAGAAGCCTCTTAAATTCTCATGCTCCGTTGTTCTGTAGATAAAAAAATTAAACAATGTGCAAAACAACTTTAAGTCATCAAATCTTTATTATTCACCAGAAATAATTTCTAATATATAAAGATTTCCACAAAAAAAATGCCATACCAAAAGCAGAATTTCTTTAACAAAAAAAAATCCCCTGAATGTTTTTTTTTTTTTTTTTTTTACATCTATGAACAATACAAAGACAAATTAATAAATTCAATTACCAAAAGCACATACAAGGAAAGATAGAATATGTTCATTGTCCCTCCTACTGTCTGGCCCTGCAGAGACCAGCACTTCAGACAGTAGCAAGTCTGCCTGCTTAAGTCGTGCCTGTATGAAGGGACTTAGAGTGAGGGCCCTTATTGATCGTCTTCTGTGAGTGAAGTCCAGGCATTAGTTCCAGCAGGGTGAGTAGACAGCTGTCCGTGAGCCACTCTACTGGACCTACATAGCAGGGCTGAGTGGAGCTGGGATGTGCACTTTTGATTTTGATCTCCCCAACATCACTTCTATTGACCGACGCACTGTCCTGTGCTTTACTTGCTGAGAGAAGCACTTGCTGGGGCCTAGCTGGAAGCCCGGACACGAGCCGCCATTGCATTATCCTGGCTGCTGTTGACAAGCTTGTGATGATGAATCTTCCATGGTCTGCTGAGGCCTAGCCCTAATCACTGCTGTCATCTACTGGCAACTGCCGTATCCACTGACCATGGCAATCACAAGTTGGGTTATCGTGGTACACAGGGCTGAGAATCCGAGTGTTTGTTATCTAGGTGTGTGTGTGTGTGTGTAGACTAGGCTCTCCAAAGTTGGACAAAAAGGTCAATCTACACTGAAGGAAGCCCACTTTTCAATCTGTGCTTGGTTCTCTCCCGAATTCTGAAAAGGTGAACAACTTTTCTTGGCTGTCCCTTTAATTAGCTTTAATGTGAATAAATGGCACTTAACACTAGTTTTCCAAGAACATTTCGATGAAAACCAAGAAATTTCCTCACAGTTGAATTGTTCTGTATAGTCGGCTGTAATTGAGTATTTCAAGAGCCCTTGCATCAAATATTTGTTAGTTTGGTTCAACTGTGGCCCATGAAATCTGTTAATGTATAGCATAAACCTTTGCCACGAGCATGTTTATCATTTGAGGAAGCCCAGTTGTCTTAACCTTATTGTTTTAAGATTTATGTCATGAGGGGCTTATCACTTGATCTTGTGTCACAGGCTTGGAGCTGTTCTCACTGAGACTAAGAAGAATTATCTTGGTATATCCTGATTCATCCTGGTGTCCTATAAAGTAGCACCTGTGCATGGATCCATAAGGAAAGCACATTTATTATTTGCTTGTCATTCACAAATAATGAAAATGTTTCAACTAAAGATGGATCATTTTTCAAGTGTTAAGGCCTGTTATGAACACAAACAACAAATGGTAGGTGCTGCCATCTAGTGGTTATCAAACAAATTGCAATTACAAGACCAGGCCTTAAAGTACTTCCAAAGTCAACTGTAACGATAACTTTCAATGGCATATCCTTCTTTTTCATTCCTCAAAGTTATTATAATATACACCAAAGAGTCTTATCAGCCTACACAGCTCAGTAAGTTACTATGTGCACACCATTACTGTCAACAGGATGTCACCATTTTCCTCGCTCTCAGAATCCTTCGGCCCTCCTCATAGTCATCCTGGTCTACACTGATCAGCAGGCGGATGCCCTCTGTGCCTGCTGCCATTCTCAGGGAGTCAGTGATGAAGACTCCTTTCAGTGCCTCGAGCAGAGCTCCGCTAAGGTAGTCCCCCCAGAAGGCCTCGAGGTTGTCCAGCTCTGTGAACTTGATGTCACAAACGATGGAGCCCAGATCTCTGGCACGCAGCAGTGAGTTGGCTTGGCTGAATAACTCAAACTGCCGCTCCAAGGGCTGCTGCTTGTCTGAGGAGACACCGTTGCGGAGTGCCGACTCGTGCTCCAGGTATTCGGCCCGGACCCGGAGGCGGATATCTGATAATGGAAGAGGGAGGAGGAGGTGGTGGTGATGGAAAATGGGGCAAGGGTGTGATGGGAGGGGGAGTGAGGTGTGGAATAATGGTAGGGAGAGTAAAGGGGAGAACGTGAATAATGAGGGCCAAGATACAGCAAGGAAAGGGAAGAGAGAAAAAGTAGTAGCAGAGGGTGAGGACAGAGGAGGAAAGGTTTCAGAAAAAGTGAACAGATTGGATAGGTCCACATAACCAACAGAAAGGGAAGGGTCATGAAGTCAAAACAAAGGGAAGAGAAATGGGGACAAGACAAATTGTTTAAAACAGCTCATCTACATTAATGAATCACATTAAGCAGGAATTATAAAGAGTGTTCAAGAGCACAGAGTTCCCTATAGGAAGTGTGACCCAATAAGCTGACCACTGACTGGACTGGAAAGGTACACTGAAATATTTCTGGATATTTCTTTTGATAGATGCCTGACAGAAGAGAAATACGATGGTGCAACAGGGCGGAGCAAACTTTTATTTATGTAGGGCACTGGTGCATTATCAACCCGACTGTATGCATTTTTGTAATAAAATATTCATCAAAAATGTGTTGGGGTGAAAATGAGATTAACCCGGTAGTGCAGTACCTTTTATTCTCAAGCAATGCCACAATTTGTACCCATTAATTTTGGCTGTTAACTAGATGCCTGCAAGTAGAAGAAACTGATGCATGAATTTGCATTAGGGCACCTTTCATGGTCTATATGCATCGTGGCTATGATACATGTTACCAGTGAGAATAGTTAAGGCAACTTGGCAGCTTTAAAACCTGGAGTGGTTTTTTTTTTTTTTTTTTGTTCCACCTGTTTTTCTTTAAACAGTAGATTAATTGTGATCAACATGTTTAGTGCTGAGAACTGATAGCTTCAGGAGTCCACAGTAACTGGATTGGCGGTCATGCAACAGCACAGTGAGAAAGATCAGAGGATACATACTGTACTGAGCAAGAGCACCGCAGAGATCGTCCCCATGTCATTATTCCCGAGCTTGGAGTGGAAACCCGCTGCTGATGACTTTTGCTGCAACAGAAACCCATCTCTCCAACTCAAACCCCTTTAGTAGAGGTTAACAGTATTTGCTACCAATTACATCCATTTCACTAGAAACACTATCCTTAATGTTCCATCCAAAGCTGCACAGAAAGCCATAATTGGACCTCTAGGTATGCAAAATCCTCCACCGAGACTAGCAGTAATAATAATAATATTAATAATAATGATAACACATTATAATTATACAGTTCTTTTGAAAAGCCACACAGAGTTGCCAATTAGGTGACAAGTTCTGACATCAGGTGAGGAAACAAAAAAATTGAAGACTGTCCTCGAAGGAAACAGTCAAATAGAGGATTATAACAGCTTTAAATATTAAGTGTGGCTATTTTTGGAGAAATGAGCGACATTTTTTCATATCATACGACTTCACGTCACTCAGACTCAGAGTTGCGTGTGTGAAGCTCATACTCTTATGGGGAGACAATGCCAGGGGTCTTAATTAAGGCACAGAAAGACTTTATCATTACAAGAGAGCACCGAGGACCCAACTTGAATACTAATCAAGGTCTGTGTCTTGTTAACTATACAGTAGCTATCATTCCACTAATACATGGTACATCTTTCAGCTCAAGAGTCTCATTTACCCTTTCTCCATTCATATTTGTTTGGGGCTGTGGGGAATGGCGCAAGACTCAAGAGGGAAAAGTTTGGAAAATGCCAACATTAGAAATGCAAATGTTGAATTAAGGCATTGATTTTGCATCTCTTAACATTTGTAGGAGAGTGATAACCAAACACTAGCTTTTGCATTCATTCTTCATAAGGCTGTAATTAGATAACAAAAACAGAGGATTGGATCAAATGAGAAGCTTAATCAATGAAGTTTAACATGTATAAAATATGCAGGGTCGAAAATAAGATCCAGCTTGTAGAAGAAGATTGTTTAATTTAATCTAGTTTGTGCATACAAAAAAATGAAGACAATGTTTTTCCTTTATAAAAAAGCATTATAGCACAAGAGTATGAAACTCTGACATTTGGCAGGAATTTATAAAAAGGAGACATTTAGGCATTAATAATGCCTCATGATAAAGTTTTAAATAATGGACATTAGATTTCAATAACTGTGCTCCAGGTCAATCCATTAAAATACATACAGATACAAATTTGATATTAAGCAAAACTTTATCATACTAGAGATCATGACCATTGATAATGACTTAAAGTACAATGTATACAACCCCCTTAGACGTTTTCATGTTTAATTGTTTTGCAGCACTTTACAGCTGTATTATGTGGAAGAATAATCATCAGAAGCAAAATGGCAGACAATATTACAAAAACAGTTCTAATAAGTGATAAATAAGAGCAGTACTGTTAATAATGAAAAAATATGCTAACTCTGAAAAAATGGCAGGGCTCAATGGCACACTGACATGGAAGCAACTCTGAGGACATACCTCAGCTAAATGCTCATGCCAGCAGGCTAACATGATATAATACAATGATAAAAACTAGCATGCTGTTGGCTAGCTAAGTACCGTAGTTTATGATGTCCATGTTGGTTTAGCATGTAAACACTAATTAGCACATATAGGACTAGTGTGTAAAATTTACCGGCATCTAGTGGTGAGACTGTACAGAGTAATCAACTGAACACACTTCTCCTCTCCTTTCCAAGCATGTTTTAGAACTTACAGTGGCCATAAAATTCAGGAAAGTCTTTGCAGAATGTGGATGGGCAAAAAGTTAATGTCAAGGGTTCTGCAGGTATTTGGTCATAAGCCAAAGGAATGCAAGAAACTCAGAAGTTATTACAACTAAATTTCAGGGAACCATGAATGCATGTATTAAGTTTCACAACAATACATTTCATAGTTGGTTATAGTATCTCAAAAAAAAAAAAAAAATCAACCTCATTGTGGCAGTAGAGGAAAAGCCAAGAGGTACATGTTGAGTTAAATCAGAAGCATTAGTGCAATTTCTAAATCCTACCAGAGAAAAAGCCAGAGGATCATCAAAGTCATTACAATTTATCCTCTTGAGAACCTGAATGTTTTATTTTATTGATATTTCAGCTTGGACCAAAGTGACAGATGGATGAACAAACATCTGCCAACCATTATGACTCTGGGGACAGCAATTACCAGAAACCGCTAAATCAAACGGAAGGAGGTTCTATGGTCTCAAGAGACCAAAATAAGAATTGTCTATCATACTTAATTATTTTTTGGCATAAACAAGCCACTGCTCACCACCACAAACATACTGTCTCAAATTTAAGTGAGGTGATAGCAGTGCCTTGCTGTGGATTGCTTCCCTGTAGCAGCCCGTATATTGCAGGTGAATGTAGAGGGTAAATTACACCACAAAATAGAGAAAAATCCTCAAGGACAAAACACCTGCAGTCTGCATCCGAACAGTGACACATTTATTTTTTTCAACACAATAACCTATAAATTTGTGCCGAACTGTTTAGGCTTTGACATTTGTAAATCAGTGCCAAAACATCAACCACTCTGATCTGATACTGCAAAACAACCAAACATAAAAAAAATGTGCAGGTTGGGGGGTTCTTGCAAGCATTTTGACAAACCAGCAGTAAAAGCATTTCAGTATTTTGAGAGGGAAATTGTCACAAAAGGGACACACTACTTAAGATCAGCTTTATAAAATCTGATACAATATTCAATAGTGACTCAGTGAAATATTAAGTTTAAGTGCTGTTAACAGATCAACCTTTGTATCATTACACTGTGTGAGGTCTGTGGCTACGATAAACACCTGCCCTTCATGCAATTACTGTATTTATAGATGGCCTCCATTTCTGCCTTCCAATTTCATACTGAGCAGGATGGAGGTAGAGATAGTGGCACTGAGGAGAAGGCCATTTAAAACCACAGGAACACAGTGATAGTCATTTTGTTAGGGTTACAGAGCACTTCACGCTTCATCAGACACAGAGACATCCACTTAGACAGAACATTAGGAAGCACAGCTTTCATTTTCTCACTTTAAACACCAAGCCCGTTTGGCTTCCTCCATCTGAACCCACCAAAAAAAAAAAAAAAAAAAAGTTTAAGTACCCATTTATGAGGAGTCACTTGGCACGGAGAGCTTCAACTCTTTATCGATCCGTTTTTCTGCTGAACGACTGACCAAGAGAGTGGAGAGTTAGGGGAGTACTGAGAGACAGGCAGACAGAACTCTCTCTTTTCCCCATAGACAAAAATCACTCTCTGTACCATTTTGCGTAGTTTGAGCATTTAGTGTTCGTTCTCTCCCTCTCATTGTGTGTAAGGATACTGTTTTCCTGACACACACAGGTTGGTCTGTTTAGAACTGCAAACACAGAAAGGAGAGAAAGAGAGAAAAAGAGACAAGCACAAGTGTGTTGGATATCTGTCAACTGGGTTGTTTTTTTTTTTTTAAAACAACAAGCAGGCATGGCACAGCACTCACTATTAGTTGTAAAGAGGATTGATTCGGGCTGGTATTAAGTTAATCAGTTCAGGACTGCTTTTACTGTAGCTCTATAATACAACATGGCAGTGTCTAAGTGGGCTGCTTGGGACTACACTTACCTTGACCAATTCTCTTACCCTAGCCTTCACCGACCCATTATTTAAGCCTCAACCATAACATTAGTCAGCAAAATCCATTCTAACAAGTAAGGGCATTCACAAGCACCCCATTTAGATAGCACAAACCACTACTGAGCTGAAGGTACAAAAACCTTATAGGCATTTGAACCAGCACTTGTCATTGTCAGAATGTAATTGAGACACTTCAGTGAAAATGATCTGAGAGATGAATCATGACAGAGTATTTGAGGTCTCATTAAATGCTAGGGGCCAGCATTGGACTGAACCGCCCTATCTATCTCTGCTCCCTCTTGACAAATGCACACCCAGGGCTCACACAGGGCACAGAGATAAGATACAGCAGGAGCTTCCTTCAGCAGAGCACTGTTGGGTTATTTTCCTCAGAACTGCTTGAGTAAAGGTTACATGGGTGTTAACGGCTG